>JALPQI010007976.1:0-50480 GCA_025490895.1 Thaumatotibia leucotreta | reverse complement strand
TTTAGACCAAACGAGCATGAGAGCATGAGAAATTTTCGCTCATTCTATCCCCCACTCTACGAAATTCGTTCGCTATACAAAACGTGATTCGTCAAAATTCGTTGATTTCGTAGAGTGGGTGATAAAATGAGCGAATGCTCGTTTGGTTTATAAGCACCTTTAGGGATTGAAGTGTCACTGACAATTCATTTATAGAAGATTGATGATGAACATCATCATACTTGACACAGTACTGCGATCGCCAACCCGCTTGCGCAGCGTGACGATTATGGGCATTTAACCCCTAATGCACATAGATACCATCCACACATACATACACATCCATACGCTCAGCGGTCCTACCGCGAAAAATGAAAATCGTAAATTTCGAGGATTTGTTTCCCTCACTCTAATGACGCCTTCGTTTGAGTGACAGAGGAAAATCGTCGAAATTTACGAATTTCGATTTTCGCGATAGTAGGCCTGGTATCTCTTGGTGGGTAAGGCCGCGGATTTTGACGAATGTGACACAGACATAACATAAAAAAAATACGTTACGTTACCATAAAACGCAACAAAAGTTACTATAAAGCTCAGCTCATACTGGTATGAACTCTGATTAAATAAAGGTCGTAAAAAAAAAACATATTTTTATCACTAAATAGTTGTTTTAATCAGATATAATAATCAACCCATATAATGTGATTTCTCATACTTAGTAATTACTTAAATTAACAGTATTTATAAATGTTTTAATGCCATAATCTTTGGAACTAAATAAACTAAATAAATCACCGTAAATGCTTAAATGGAAATTGAACTGTTATTAATTAACACTATTAAACGCGTTAATAAATTATACTGTATTTCATTAGCCCTAGGGGGGTAAAATTACCCACTGGAAAAAGCTAATTACTTAAAAAACGCAAATCAAAATACCTAAATAACAAAATAATTTGATTTGTTTCGCAAACACTTGTTACAGTATGCTGTCATTCAAAATCTAATAAAACTCAATGAAATCAGTAAATTTCTGTGTGCACTTCCCTTTACCACATATTTTCGTTACGTAACATAAAAAATACGTTACGTTTTGTAAAAATGTAACGTATTCGTAACATAAGTGTAACGTATATTTGAAAAAAAGGTTGATTATCTTGGTAAATAATTGCAATCTGAACATAATAATACATGCTACTGACGTTTGAAACTAAACCCTTTCGTATGAAAAAACAGCCGTTTAATAATAATCACTACTTACCGTAAAAATCACACTACCACTTTAGACGTTTTTTGCTAAAACTTTCGCCGCGTGCACTGTGACAACCATTTGTTAACGAATTAATGGGAGTGAGTGTGCCTATGGGTGTTGCCCTACTAGAATAAGAGTTCATAGTGTCGATAAACAAATGTCTACCAACATTGGCTTAAATATGACCTTAAAATAGCGTTACGAAAGTATCGTAACGTAAGTTTGGAATTGGTGACCCAAAAAGTAAAGGAAAAGAAAACAATAAAATTGTTCACATATCATAAGTCCTTAATGAACGAAGCAATCGTTTATCATTATAATTTGGTTTAAAATCAAACATTTAATGCTGACAAGTCTAATAATATGAAAAAAAAAGGTTTTAATTTAAGTACTCGTAGTCGAAAAAATTACTCGACTTATGTTACGTTTTTGGCAGAAATATTTATTTATTAATTTTAAATAAAGAGCTAAATTAGCTATTTAATTTGATTACATGTAACTGAGCATAGGGGAATATTTTAAAATTGATCGGAGTTCTCTAGATGTTGTCAGTTTTGTTTTATGAGCAAGACAAATTTTAAGCTCCGAATTCGTCAAAATCCGCGGCCTTACCCTGGTACGTTTTTTTCTGTGTTGTCTCGCCTGGGTGGTGGGTGCTTAGATAAGTTGCCAATCGCTAGCGCTTAGTCACCATTCGTAAACGAAAGGCAGCTAACTGTCTTTGTCGCACTAATATGAGAGAGTGACAGAGAGAAAAAACTACGATACGCTACTAAGCGCTAGCGCTTGGCAACTTGGCTAAGCATCCAAGAATCCTAATTTACAGGAGCAAAAATGAAGCGATATATTATGAAGCATGTGAGCAATTATTTTTTGCTCTAGTTGTAAGCCCCTGTATCCGCCGGTGTTTCAAAATCGATAGATAGCACACAATTATTTCGTCAGGTAACCGAAATATCCGATATTTGGTGAGGCATAGATACATGGGCTGTGAATTTACTACCGAGTATGTTAGTTTCATGCAGGCTAGTATGACAAAGGCCTTGACGCTCGTAGGAATATCCTGATTTTCGGAATTTAAGGTGGGATTTAAGCGCTATTAACCAACTTCAAAAAAAGGAAGAGGTTCTCCATTCGACTGTTAGGCTTTTAGGATTCCGTAGCCAAAATGGCAAAAACGGAACCCTCATAGTTTCGCCATGTCGGTCTGTCCTTCTGTCCGTTTTTCGGGTACCTCCCCAACTGGTGAAGTGGGGATGATTTTTTTTATTTGCTGTAATCCTAAAGTGTGGGGTATCATTGAATAGGTATCTTAAAATAATAAGGGTCTTATAAGAAAGTGTTTTTCTCACGTCAATATTTTTGGACATAATCGTTCCAGAAGAAAAAAAATATGAAAAACTGGGTGAACCGATTTCAATGATACTTTTTTTATTTGAAAATTGATGCTTACCGATTGGTCCTATTTTAATTTGGTCCAGTTCTAACAATGGCATTCATGAGAAAAACAAATATCTCATACATTTGTATTAGCACGACAAATGATTCAGATAATCCTTTTTTTGACCGACTTCAAAATAAACCGAGAAGGTTCCGTTAGCAACAAGTCGGGGTCTGATGATGGTGTCTTAGAAAAATCGGTTGAAGTCGGTTGTTTTCTTAATTCGGTGATTTTTTATAAAGAAGCTGGTATTGACCGATCCTGTGCCACCCGCATCCAGCGGACTCCTGCGACCTTCACAGGTCATCAGTCCACCTTGTGGGGGGCCTACCCACGCTACGCCTTCCGGTACGTGGCCGCCACTCGAGAACCTTCCCGCCCCAACGGCCATTGGTTCGGGTGGCACAGGACCGGTCATTATGGCAATCTTTGGGGGAGGCCTATGTTTAGCAGTGGACGTCTTTCGGCTGACATGATGATGATGATGAAGCTGGTATTTATGAAATTGGCTATAAGTCTTAGCCAATCCAAGAGAACGATAGCAAGAATTTTGCTATGAGAATATTCTCAATTTCAGAAACATGTCATCTTGCAATATCATCATCATCAGCCTATATCAGTCCACTGCTGAACAACGCCCCCTCCTTAGCCAGTGCGTATGGGCGCATTAGGAGGTAAATGCCTATATCGCCACACTGGGCAAGCGGGTTGGCGATCGCAGTAACGTGTCCAATATGATTCATAAATTTCATAACGCTACAACAAATCAATGTTATGTAAATAAATGGTCGGTTACACTTCAATCCTTTAGTCGATTATTACACCACCCACGGGAAGAGTTGGGGTGGTGACAAATGTATTCTTACTTCATTTACTACACGACATTTTTGCAATCCTAGACAGTCATTATGATAAATGATAAGTACGGTATCATCATAAGCACATAGGAGCAAATCATAAAAAATCTGGAGAACAAACCAGAGACAAATGTTCCATGGCGGCATATACTCGTAATTCAATTTGTGCCGCTATATAACTTATTGGGTCCTTTTTATGACCCCAAATATGAGAGAAGATTGTAAGGAATTGGTTAATAACTTTGTTGTTTGCGATTATTGGGTGATATTAAAGAGAAAATGTAGCAAGACTATATTATTTCGTTGAAGGTAGAGTTTTTTCAAAACTTGAACGATATGGGACCTTACTTCAGAGGATGTATACACAACAATAACACTATTTGAATAATTATTGACTACCCTTGTAAAGCAGTTAATACAATTTACTATATTAGTACTCGAAAATAATTAATTATATCTGTTTGTTGACCTATTTTTCTCTAACATCGAAATTTAGATATGCACTTCTTGAAGGGAACGTATTTGAAAAAAAAACAGCCAAGAGCATGTCGGGCTATGCTCAGTGTAAGGTTCCGTAGTTATTCAAAAACGGCTGGGCCGATTATGTTCGAAATAGTATTATTTTAAAGTATTCCATAAGCTCACTATTCATGATTTTTTTCATATTTTTTGGACCCACGGTACAAAATTAAGGCCCCCCCCCTACCATTTTTTTACTCTGAAGCATTATTCACAGAAAACATTGTCTTTTTAAAAAATCTATTCAATGATGAGCCCACACTATAGGATTACAGCAAAAAAAGGATCCAATTCACAAAAATCTATCAATCAAATTTAAATCTTATGTCAAAAGAAAATCTCATTAATTTCCGTGACAAATTTCAGAGGATAGCTCCTTTTTCCTTAACTAAGTCCATTTAGAGGCCTGCTTAGGTGTTTGTGAGCACCTTGCCCACTCCGTTTTATTAAGTACAACCTTGTCTAACCGGGAGTGAAAACTAGACATACATATATATATAAAGGTGCGGTTAAACTATAATCACCAAATTAAAAATTAAAAAAAACCGACTTCAACCGGTTTCTCCAAGATTCCTGATTTGTTTCCATCATTGGTTTCCTCAAATCCTACTTTCTGAATGCAAATTCTTGTAAATGAAAGAATATTACCAAAAGCGCCATACATGTACCTATAACAATTGAAGAGATCCCTCGATTTCTCCAAGATCCCATCATCAGACCGCAGCTTGGTGCCAACGGGACCATTTTGGGGTAATACACGTTCGATCACAAAAAGAAATTTTAAAATTGGTTCACGATTCTCGGAGATATCCATACGGAGGAGGTAACATACTCCTCCTTTTTTGAAGTCGGTTAAAAAGAGCATTCGCTGTTCTAACCTCCCACTCTACGAAATTCGATCGGTACACAAAACGTGATTGGTTGATTGCTTAGAACGCGCGCTAGAACAGCGAAGTTCTTTTGGTTTAAACGCACCTTAAGGTGTTATCAAATTAGTTGCCGATACTTAGGGTATGCATACATGCTCATAATAACATTAATAACGAACAACTTTCCTTATGGGACTCATATATTGTTAGAAATCTTGAAAAAAAACACTTTCCATAAAAAGTTGATCAGCCGGTGGGCCCGCTTTGTAGAAAGGCGATTTTTGTTCATGATTTCAGCAAGTTGTTCATTATTATGAGCACATACATACCCTAAATTATGGGCAAATAATTTGAAAACACCTTATACTTACCGTGTGGTGACGGCAGTAAGAATACATTTGTCACCACCCCAACTCCTCCTGCGGGTGTCGTAAGAGTCGACTAAGGGATCGAAGTGTCACTGACCATTATTTGATAAAAGATTGATGATGGGCAGCAGCGTCATCATAGTGGACACATTACTGCGATCGCCAATCCGCTTGCCCTGCCCGCGTTTATACGCATAGTTAATAGGAGAGGCCTACGTCCAGCAGTCGACTTTCAAAGGCTGATGATGATAATTATGATGTCCTTATACTATACTATTCCCTAACTCACTAACCCTCCCCTTAAGACGATGATGTAGCTATACCTATTACTAATTATACTAATTAGTCTAATTAGCGATTATTCGGCCGAGCGGGCGCTCACTGGAGCGTGCATGTCACTGCATAGTTCAGATTTACTCATTAATGAGTGAACGAAGGCGGAAGAGGTGGCAATTTGTTAGCGAACTCACGAAATGTGACTTATATGCCGCATCAAATATATTTTTTCCTAACTAGTGCGGAAAAGTAAACTTTGCGAACGCTTTACATGTGTAAATTTCTCTTTTTAAGGCACTTGTTATGAAAAAACTCGTTCGATACACGTGTAAAAACTTATTTTTAACTCGGGTGATTGTGGCCCTCGTTTCACTCGGGCTCCAACTTTCACCCTCGCCGAAAAAAAGTTTTCCCGCACTAGTTAGGAAATGAACTATTTCCTAACTAGTGCGGGAAAAGAAAAGTAAACTTTGCGCACTCTTCACGTGCGTCAATTTATCATTTTAAGGCACTTGTTATGAAAAAAGTCGTTTGATACACGTGTAAAAACTTATTTTTAACTCGGGTGAGTGTCGCCCTCGTTTCACTCGGGCTGCAACTTTCACCCTCGTTGTTGAGGATTTAATATCCAATCTAGATCGTAGCATGTAGGTTTTATATAATGTTTATTTACTTCTTCTATTCCTTTTTTGTCTATTGCCGTTTTTTGGATTGTTCTGTTCAGATGTCTAGGAGTTGTCAATAAAATCTGGTACAAAAGGTCAACTGCTTCTTTTTGCTCTCCTAAGCTATCGAATCCCTTACATTTATGGTCCTTCGAACCGGATGATAAAATGATCACGCGTTCCAAAAAGAAACAATTGACCACACCAGCAAAAATCGCTGGCAAGGCGAACTCGGACTCTGTCGCAGTCGCTGCGGGAGGGCATGGTCGGTCTTCAAAGTTAGACACTGCTTCGATCATTGCCACTGGAACTCCCACAACGACTGCCCTTGAGGGCCCTGAAACGCCACGCCAACAACTTTCAACTAGCTCTGATCGTATTTTTAGTGCTTCTCCTAGTAACAGGTCGCGAGTGTCGTCTTCTCGTTCATCTGCCACAATAAAGGCACTGAGATTGAACGAGGAGGCACAGTTGGCACGCCGCAGCATGGAGCGCGAACAGCAGCTTTTTGAACGTGAGCAGTCGCTCATACACGAACAACTCCAACGCGAACAAGAGGTCGCCCGCAGGCGACTTGACTTCGAGCGTAAGCTTTTTGAACAGGCTAAACAAGTGGAAGAACTCGAAATAGAGGCAAGACTGGCGGCTCAAGGAGCTGACGGACGATCTACTACTAGAACGGTTAGTCAAGCTTATTCGCGTACCGCATCGTGGGTTCAAGACGTAAACCGTAGCGGTCGCCCTCCAGTTAACAATAACATTGATACGGGTATAATAAATATTCCGCCTACAAACGTGGAGGCTGCTACGGTTCCCGTCCAAGAAAGAAATTTGGGCGTAGAAACAAATTTTATTCAAATGAGAAATGTAAACAAACCGGCTAGCCCATATTTCTCACATGAACAAAATATTCCACGTCAAAATTGTCATCATTCAAATGATTTGATTACATCACATCGCAATCATGAAAATTCTGTACTACATCGCATATCTGAAAATCATGAAAGTCATCGTGATGTTTACAAAAATCCTGTGACATTTCAAATTCCAATAACTGATACTTCTAATTTATTGCAAACCTCTACGGATAACAAGGCGTTGCCATTTATGCCGATGACGTCTGACAATTCAAATAACAATCATTGTCACTTGCCGTCAAAACAATCCGAGCCTATTTTTTATTCGCAAAGATGTTCACACAAATTACAGCTTACGCCTTTCAGTGGTCAGACTACAGAGTGGCTAATGTTTAAGCGCGTTTACCGAGATACTCAACATTTGTTTACGCCTACAGAGAATCTTGTGCGACTGAGCGGCGCGCTGCGCGGCCAAGCCCTGGAAAGTGTGTCGTCATTGCTGTACACGGCGGAGCGGCCCGAGCAAGTGCTCGACGTGCTGGAGCAGACGTTCGCGCTCCCCGAAATGATCGTGCTACACGAGATCGCGCTCGTGCGGAATCTGCCTAAGATAAGCTTTGATCAAAAGGATCTTACCAACTTTGCTTGTAGACTACGCAATTGCATAGCAGTAATTAGAAATTTAGAGCAGATAGAACATATTTATTCTGTAGAATTATTTCATTCTGTGTTGAGTAAACTGACACCGATATTGTACAGTCAGTGGAAAGATTTTGCGTACAAAAGTGACAGATCTATACCTAAGATACAGTTATTATCGGAGTTTCTTGATATCGAAGCTGTCAAACACAATCGTTTTGGTTTAGTGCCAGATTACGCTAAACGTTCTGGAGCAGTTCTGCCAGAGTTAGGTAGGCGTTCTGGCGCAATAATGCCTGATTTAGGTAGGCATAACAGTGCTTTTAATTCTAGTTCAGGTAGGCGGTCCGGTACAACCGGAAATAATTTTACACACAAATTTACACGAAGTGAACACATACATGTGACATCTGCACGTAACACAAATACTGATTTATGTCGTTATTGTGACAAGAAGCATAAACTAACGGACTGTGATGATTTTAAATCACTAACACTAGATGATAAGTGGCTTTGGTTACGTGAGGCTAAAATATGTTACAAATGTTTAAAATCTAAAACACATCGTTGGAAGTCATGTAAAATCGGTCGATGCGGTATTGACGGGTGCGAGCGTTTCCATCACCCGCTTCTACATTCAGCGGCTGCGCCCCAAGTATTTAATATTGCCGAGTCTCCTTCTTCCTCTTGCAATAATATTGAACAAAAAAATCTTGATAAAACTGTTACAATTTCAAACGTCATGGAGCCTGACCTAAACAATGAAATGATAGATTTACAATTTCAGGTATTTTTAAGAGTTATTCCGGTTGAGGTAAGCGGACCTCAAGGAAAATATGATACATACGCCTTGCTTGACGAGGGATCCATGACAACTATGATTGACTGGGAAGTGGCACGCCACATTGGGGCGACGGGCCCCATGCGTTCTGTAAAAATTGACGGAGTCTGTGGAATGTCAGCAGAGAAACCTTATCAATATGTCAGCTTTTCAATTAAGGGTAAGCAATGTTCTGAAACATACACCGTACACAACGCCAAAGCTATGCAATCACTGTCACTGTTTACACAAACTGTCAACCAAAGTGAGATCACGAAATATTCACACTTGAGTGATCTAGTAGATGTTCTCACAATAACAGATGCTACACCTAAAGTTTTGCTCGGTGGTGAGCATTGGTATCTAACTATATGCCGTGAAATTAGGGAAGGTACCCCAACCGAACCAATCGCAACACGTACGGCGCTAGGTTGGGTATTTCATGGAAAATCGAGTAGCTTAACTAAGCCGGTGCATTTCATAAATCACATCTCCACCAAAGATAATAGAGATTCTAACATGGACGAACTCGTTAAAGATTATTTTCATCTTGATGCCATAGGCATATCTAAACCAGAAAATGTGTGCTCTAAAGAGGATAAACATGCTTTAGAGGTCTTAGAAAATACGGCCAAACGTTTGCCGTCAGGTAGGTTCGAAGTTGGCCTGTTGTGGCGTAAAGACGTCCCTCATATTCCTGATAGTTACTCTCAGGCACTTTCAAGGTTCCAAGGTTTGGAAAGGCGAATGGCTCGCGATGCCCAGTTTAAAAAAGACTATTGTACATTTATCAATAATATGATTTCAAAAGGTTACACAGAAGAGTGTCCAAGGGAAACATACCACGATACTATGAACACATTTAAAACAAACAAATCTTTGCGTTGGTATTTACCTCACTTTCCTGTTATACATCCTCAAAAACGAAAGCTACGCGTAGTCCATGACGCTGCCGCGAAGACTTTAGGAGTGAGCTTAAACTCACTTTTACTCGCAGGGCCTGATCTTTTGCAGTCCCTATTACACATACTCTTCCGTTTTCGTGAAGGCTTAGTAGCGATGACAGCTGACGTGAAAGAAATGTTCCCACAAATAAAAATTAGGCAGGAAGACCGCGATGCGTTACGCTATATATGGAGGGATGACCCTCGCTCAGAGTTGAAAGAATATAGGATGGCCTCCGTAATATTTGGTGCTGCATGCAGCCCGTGCACAGCCTTATACATAAAAAACCTTAACGCGAAAGAGTTTGAGAAATCTTTTCCCACGGCCTCAAAAGCAATCATCCATGATCATTACATGGACGACTTTTTAGGTAGCCTTGATAATGTACCTGAAGCTGCACAACTCGCAGCAGACATCGTGACCGTACACAAAGCCGCAGGCATGGAGATGCGCGGTTGGGTTTCTAACGTACCCGCCGCACTCGCAGCCGTACCCGAGGATTTACGAACTCCTCTGCCTGAAAACGTACACTTAGGACCTGAAGCCTTCGTCAGGACTTTGGGCCTTATCTGGCATCCCAACAGCGACACCTTCAGCTTTCGCAATGGGTCCCAAATCCCTGAAAAGGACAATTTAACAAAACGGAAAGTGCTGTCCTATCTAATGTCGCTATACGATCCTCTCGGTCTCTTGACTCCTTTGGTTATTCAAGGTCGTATTTTATTTCAGCAAACCTGGAGAACTGGTATCGATTGGGACACTGAGCTGCAATCAGATATTGTTAAAAAATGGCAAGCTTGGTCTCATCAACTGGCAAAGATTACAAACGTCAAAATTCCCCGTTGGTACAGATGCGGATTTCAAGATGAGACCATCAAGGACAGACAACTTCACACTTTCGCTGATGCAAGCGAAGAGGCGTACGTTTGTGTCGCATATTGGCGCTTTACGTTTTCAAATGGTTCGGTGAAGCTGTCTCTCATTGGTGGAAAGGCGCGTCTTAGCCCGCTGAAACCCACTTCTATACCACGTCTGGAGCTCCAAGCTGGCCTGATTGCGGCCCGTTTTGCGAACACTGTGTGTTCTGGTCACGACATTGTCCCAGATTCGATTTATTTTTGGTCTGATTCAACTACAGTTTTAAGTTGGATTCGCAGTGACGCGCGTACATTCAAGCCATTTGTTGCAAACCGCGTGGGTGAAATTACAGATATTACCAACGTCAACAATTGGAAATTTGTGCCTGGTGGTTTGAATGTGGCGGACGATGCAACAAGACTAAAGGACCGTGATATCGACTTATCGCGGTGGTTCTCTGGACCCGATTTTCTATTGTTGCCATCCAGTGAATGGCCCAAAGAACCATCGCCGCCTGAAACTACGTCCATCTTGGAAGAGTTAAAGCCCTCTAAGATGCATGTAGGACTTACCAATCTGGATAAACCTTCATCGGTGTTGCCAGATCCCTCACGTTTCAGTGAATGGATACGCCTGGTTCGCGCAGCCGCACGTATATTTCAGTGCACAAATAAATTTCGATCTCTTTTGGCAAGTCGCAACCCAAATTCCAAAATCGATACTAACTCTTCTTTACCCAAGCTTCCACCGCTGTCCGCCGCCGAGATGCAGAAGGCTGAAAGCGCCATTCTTCGTCAAGCACAGATTGAATCCTTCAGAGAAGAGCTCGCCTTAATCAGAGATGCCAAGCCCTTGCCCAAGTCTAGCAAACTGAATCCTCTCTGCCCAATGACCGACGAAGATGGCCTCCTCAGGCTGGACAGCCGCATCAAGCACATGAAAAACGTTGATTACACCACCACGTCACCCATTATCCTTGATGGACGTCACCCTGCTGTTCGTCTTCTTATCCGACACTACCACGTCCAAGGCGCACATGCATTTAACGAATTGGTGATCAATGAACTTAAACAGAAGTTTTGGATATTTCGGTGTCGCAGCGAAGTACGCTTGGTTGCAAGAAGATGCGCCTTTTGCATCAAACGCAAAGCAATGCCCCAGATCCCACCATCTGGTGACTTACCGGATGTTCGACTAGAGCACCACAAACGCCCATTCACGAACACCGGCCTGGACTATTTCGGCCCAGTCGAGGTATCAATCGGCCGTCGACGAGAAAAACGATGGATAGCTCTCTTCACTTGCATGACGACACGAGCAGTTCACTTAGAGATTGTAACAAGTCTATCAGCAGACTCTGCCATCATGAGCATCCGTCGCTTTGCCGCACGTCGTGGACTACCTAGTAAACTCTTATCGGACAACGGCACATCCTTCGTCGGCGCCAATAGATTACTTCGCGAATTCTACAGCGATGCCGTGCAAGACTTTGCTGCCACCAAATGCATAAAATGGTGCTACATTCCTCCAGCTTCGCCATTCATGGGTGGATGCTGGGAGAGACTTGGTAAGACCGTGAAGACAGCTCTTCTAGTAACATTGAAAGAAAGATCCCCAAGAGAAGAGCTGCTGAATACTCTCCTTCTAGAAGCAGAAGCGCTGGTCAACTCTAGACCTTTGACTTATGTCACGGAAAATGGGGAACTCGAGAGCCTTACGCCATCCCATTTCCTGATAGGCACCTCCTCGCCTCAGCAGTTGCCAGCATGTTTAGACGACGGAGTATTCTTACGACGACAAGAATGGCAAAAAGTTCTTCGTTTGTCCGAACACTTCTGGACTAGGTGGCTTAAGGAATATTTGCCCACTCTCAAGCCGAAGAGAAACATCGGAAAGCCATTTTCGAATTTGAAGATAGACGATGTGGTGGTAGTGGTCGACCCAGACATGCCCAGAGGTGCATGGCCTATAGGTCGCATAACAGAAGTATACCCGGGCAGAGATGGAGTGGTCAGAGTAGCTGACGTAGCTACCAAATGGGGCGTACTAAAGAGGCCCGTCAGGAAGCTGGCTCGACTTCAAGACGAACTTGTGTAGCTTCGCTACACGAGGGGGATGATGTTGAGGATTTAATATCCAATCTAGATCGTAGCATGTAGGTTTTATATAATGTTTATTTACTTCTTCTATTCCTTTTTTGTCTATTGCCGTTTTTTGGATTGTTCTGTTCAGATGTCTAGGAGTTGTCAATAAAATCTGGTACAAAAGGTCAACTGCTTCTTTTTGCTCTCCTAAGCTATCGAATCCCTTACACTCGTGGATTTTTTTTTGCACTTGTATCTAAATGTATTATTTTAGTACAGATGGTGCTCTTTTTAGGCTCTAGTGCGAGAAGTGGCTCATTTTACGCCAGGTCCAAAACTTCGGAGGGCCATCTGTAGGTACTAAAAAATGTCGTACGAGACATGTGCAAAAAGGAAATTCGTAACTCGTGTCGAATTTCATGTTTATCGCACGTACGTAATGTACTTGTCGTTTTTTAGTACAGACTAGCGACCCGCCCCGGCTTCGCACGGGTACTATACCTACATAAAAACCTTCCTCTTGAATTACTCTACCTATTAAAAAAAATCTCATCAAAATCCGTTACGTAGTTTTAAAGATGTAAGCGTACAAAGGGACATAGGGACAGAAAAAGTGAGTTTATTTTGTACTATGTAGTGATGATGTTTTACGCACTAGTGCCAGAATTGGTTCATATCTTGTCAGGTTGAATTGAAACGTCGGAAGGACACCTGTACTGAAAAACCAACTACGACTAAAATGAAGGTCTATTTAATTTCACGCTAATTTAGTGCTGCTAAAAGTGAAAAAAATCCGGTTCATATTTTTCATCATATTGCAATGGAAACGCCTGTGTCAAAGGGCACCAAGAATATATAATATTTGAAGGGTCCACTTACTTTTAATAAAATGAGGTGTGAATTTGCCCTTATTTTTTTAGGCTTTGGACATGTTTTTTCCGTGGACCCTTCATTTTAAAATAATAATAATAATTGACTTATAATAAGTTATAATTATTTAATCCGTATCATAAAGTTTAAATCGGTGCAGACCAAACCAAAGCTTTCTGGTTAGCCCAATGGTTGACTGGTAGAAAATGCCTTAAGGCGTTAAACTCGCCATTTGTACTCTTTTATATTGTGCAAAAAAGTTTAAATAAATAAATAAATTGCTCTCAGTAGTTTTGCTAAGCCACAATAGTCAACTGCTGTGTCTAATTGTCGCGACGACAGCGTCACCTAACGCAGGTGACAGGGATATTAGACTCCAGTTGTCGCCACAGACCTTATTGCTATAGACTCCGCTTACGGTTTTAGCACGGCACAGACAAAACCCATCTATGGGTCGCTTCCAAAAAAAAATCGCTTCCAAAATTTCAAAAAAATCGTGCGATCTAGCCTCCTCGCCATTGTATAACTAGAGCAGAAAATTCTATCTTAAAAAAAATGCAAAAAGTGGGTCGAAGACCATGTTCATTGTGACATATATATTGCCAAATTAAGGGTTAAGGCATTCATCAACACAAAAATCACGATCGAATCAATTGTGTTAGTCACACAAACTTTATGTTATACTCCGTCCAATCAAGAAGGCTTTGCAATATGTGTAAAACAAAAGCAAGAATTTTCCATTAAAAAGATTAGGCATAAGAGCATTACACTTTTAAGAACACCCAATTACTTAGCAAAAAATTTCAAGAAAAACTCAGTTTTGGCGTTCATTTTATTTATTTATTTAGCTATACATCAACAGCAATTACAAAATACTTAATCTATGAACATAAAAAGTAAACAAAGCCAATTAAAGATATCCACAACTTGACAGTTAAAGTACCTAACTACAATTGCGTACATGCAAACCGTAAGTCAACTGGGTACTTCATTACGAAAACTTATAACTAGCACGGAGATGCATTTAAAACTAAAAGAAGGGAAACAAAGTGCAACAAAGTTTGAAAATATTACGTATGGGTGTGTGTTTATTTATGTGAGTGTGTATGTATGTGCGTTTGTGTGTGCGTGTGTGTGTGTGTTTGTATGAGGGTACAGCAATTACAAACGCAAACAATTAATAACTGCAGATTTGAACGAAATGAAAAAAGTACTTCCTTCTGTCAAAACAGAAGGAAGAACTTTTTATAAACTAAAAGCGATGTCACAATTTAATAACGCCGATAAAGCTGAAATTCCTAAAGATATATTGTCATTACATTACGAATTACGAAACTATACGTCGGCGTACTTAATAAGATAGTATACTTAATTGTCGTTACGAACCTGACTGCAACTATGATTTTTTAAGGCTGGGTCACACCAGATGCGTGTACGTGCACGTGCACGTGCGCGTTGCGTGGCGTGCACGGCACCCATGTCACACCGAGAGCTGCGCACGCAGAGCTGTGCACGCAGAGCTGCAGAGCTGTGCACGCAACGGTGGCGCACGCTGCAGCACCGCTGCGTGACTAGCCGCCATTTTGTTTCCGCGTCCGTCTTGATCAATTCATTATATTCGATTGCAGTTCGTCTGATGAAAAAGAAGCCCTTTTGCTTCTCTTTTCATGGCAAATAACGACAAAAAAAAAGACCCTGGGTTCACGAAATCAATTCGGGCAGGCAAAAATACGGTGAATTTTATAACCTGTACCGCGAACTGGAATCACATGAGGGCCATTTTTTTGGTATTTCCTTACGTCGAGGGGCTTATTTGAAGAACTTCATGATTTATTGAAGCCTTGTATCATTAAAAATACTGCTTGACAACTGACTGAAAGATTGTGAAATTATTGCAATACAAAATAATTCACTACACGATATTCTTTAAGTTCAACATGAAAAATAAACAAGACAAATAATATAGCACCGTATTAATCAACATTCACTGTCCTACTATTAACTTAATAATATAATTTATTTGTGTTTTTATAAAACTTAAAAATACATTCGTATTTGCGTAGAGGTTCAATATGTTTTCCTATTTATTTGGCATTTTATTACAAAAACCATAAATACAAGAGAGCTGCACAGTAGCTGCGCAGCACCAAGCAATGCGTGACCCAACCTGTTCGGTTCGCCTTCTCGTAGGGAACGCCGGTAAATACTACGTCATCACTGCGCTCATCGCAGCGACGTTGCCGCTCCGCTGCGTGAGCGCGTGCACGCAGCACGCAACCGGTTTTGTCTCGACGGAGCTGCGTTACGTGACGCGCACGTGCACGTGCACGTCACGCAAGCGGTGTGCCATCTAATATGACATTTACATAAGCTACAACGCGCACGCCACGCAACGCGCACGTGCACGTGCACGTACACGCATCTGGTGTGACCCAGCCTTTAGTGTCACCCTATAATAAATATTTTAGCCTATATAATGTCCCACTGCTGGGCACAGGCCTCCTCTCATATATGAGAAGGATTGGGCTAATAGTCCCCACGCTGGCCCTAAGCGGGTTGGGAACTTCACATACACCTTTGAATTTCTTCGCGGATGTATGCAGGTTTCCTCACGATGTTTCCCTTCACCGAAAGCTAATGGTAAATATCATCTGATATTCCGTACATAAGTTTCGGAAAAACTCATTGGTACGAGCCAGGATTTGAACCCACGACCTCCGGATTGAAAGTCAAACGTCTAAACCACTGAGCCACCACTGCTTTTTTGTCACCCTAATCCCTAAAAGTGAAAATGTCCGTATTTCTACCCATGCTTCATCTAGTGCTTAAGTGATCTGTCGTTATTGTCTAGATCTAGCCCGGAACTTGGTAATTTAGCATCGTAAATCTGTCCCTCAGGTTTTCCACTTGCATTTGGAAACTTTAAATTAAACTCATCAGTTGACACAGTTGTGACATATTTCTGTGACGTTTTAACGAATTGTCAAAGACAATAAAGAGAGAGTAAGACTGATAAATGGAAAGGGAGGGGGGACTAAAACTAGTAAGTGAACTAGGTATAGGTATACAAAAAAAAATAAAAAAAAACATAGTAGAGCCTGGGCAATAATAAAAGAGTATAAATTAGTAGATAAATCGTCATCAGCATCATCATCATATCAGCCGAAAGGCGTCCACTGCTGAACATAGGCCTCCCCCAAAGATTGCCACAATGACCGATCGCGCGCCACCTGAATCCAGCGGACTCCTGCGACCTTCAGTAGGTCATTAGTCCACCTTGTGGGGGGCCTACCCACGCTGCGCCTTCCGGTACGTGGCTATCACTCGAGAACCTTTCCGCCCCAACGGCCATCGGTTCTGCGCGCAATGTGCCTCGCCCACTAGCTGCCACTTCAGTTTAGCGATTCGGAGAGCTATATCGGTTACTTTGGTTTTGCTAGATAAATATTTTGAGACATCTTATACAGACCGAAGTAGTCCCACGGTAAGCTGACGTGGGTACCAAGCGACGATATATACGCGAAATGTGGCAACTTCCTCGCACAACGCATCAGTACGTATTGCGATACAGCGAGGAAATGCCGCCAGCATCCTCGGTACAATGCCACAAGGGCCAATCTTAGATATAGGTTAGGTTAAGTAGATTAGTTAGATTTAATCTATGTACATAAATTGTAGTTTTGAAAATAAACATATAAAAAAAATTACTAACAATTAAATGCCCCACAAATTGCTTAAAAATTGTAAAGTTATTAGTTTATGTTTTTGTATTTTTTGGCTTTAGGATATCCAAAAGTATTTTTTAGACAAATTAATGGAATAATTTAAATTACCTCTTCAAATTGAAGTCATTTTAAAACGACAATTTTGTCATTTCGTGTAAAATTCAATGATATTACATTTAACGTTTAAAAAAGCTTAAATAGCCGTTATTATTTCTGATAAACACTTTAAAAATTAGAAAAAAGCCACATAAAATACAAAAAAACATGACTAATTAACTTGTTGGGCATTCAATTGTTAGTTGTTTATAGAGTTAGAAAAATGTATTACTGTACACGACTCATGTTTTACTCTGTATTTTCTATTTTGACTGTACCCTATGGTATGGTATTTACATAGTATCTGATTTTCTTTACAAATTTCGTTATGTACAAAAACATTCAGAAAGCAAGTTTATTTATTCTCGCAAAAATGACTCCCATACAACTTTAGAATAACAAAACTAGCAGCTTACAAATGGCTACAATTTATTCAAAAACTGAAAACTTTAATCATTCCCCACTTACTTAACAACAGCTATTTCCTAGAGTACACTCCAGTGCAACATACTACTGCATCAAAACTATCTACACGTATGAAAATTCGAAAAGTGCTTCATCCCTTGCATTACGGACTTTTGACGGCTGCAAACGTGTAGATACTTTCGATGCTGTACATTTTGTAGCTAACAAAAACGTGTTTTCATGCATTCTATGTTTAGAACGATAAGGAGTGACAAATTCACAGACATTTTCTCTTAAGTTCCTGCGATTTTCTGAAATCAGGGTTACCAACTCCAAATTTTATTTAATCCTATTTCAAGATCAAATCCTCCTAAAACTAAAACCCCTATTTTTTTTTATAACTAATCATAAGGTTTGAGGCATCTGTATTTGTTACTGCGTTACGCCAAAAAAGGCGTAACATTGTTCCAGTAACAAAGTAGATTCTGAATTTCGTAAAAAAATCGATAGATAGAACAAACATGGTATGTAAAAACCCCTAAACATTATGTTTGTTGAAAACAAAACGTCACATTTTTGTATTAAAAAGTTACCCATATGTCGTGGTTTGTTTGACTCCATGATACAATGGAAATGATTTATTTATTTATTTTTCCAATAAGTTTCACAGCATAACTGTAAAAACCAAGTCACTGATGCGAACTAAAAATGTACATATGAAATACTTAAAAACTACTTCAATTTGGGCGACGTCGTAACGACGTGGCTCCGTTGCGTCGTCTGATCTGACGTAGGATTTAGTTTTGTTTTCATAAGCCCTTAATTATGTATTTTTTTTTAACAATCGGCCATTATTTGAGTTTGTCGTGGGACTAGGTCGATGTGTGTAAGAATGTGTCACGACATTATTTTTTCCAAATGTGGCTGAAAATTTTAATGGTAATACAGGCAGAGTACACACAGCACTATAATAATCGCCAAAAAAAATAACCAACTCCAACCGATTTCTCTAATATTCCATTAGGCTGCGTTTCCACCAGAGACGTGTGAGGATATGTTTCCATACAAATAACACCTATTAGGGCGCGGTTTCACTGACGCTGAGCGGAGAGGAGCTGTGCAAAATTGACCAATTACATTCTACAAATTCAAAATTCGAAACACTGTTATGCGGTCTCATTGGCCGAGCTCCCACAGCTCCGCTCCGCTCCGCATCAGTGGAGCCGCACCCTTAATGACTCGAGCGAGGTGTCATTTGTATGGAAACACATCCTCGCACATCTCTGATGGAAACGCAGCTTTAGATCCCGACTTGGTTTCAAAGGAAACGGTGGTCACACGGCCAAAAAAAAATCGGTTAACGATTCTCGGAATTATCCAGTAACATACAAAAAAATCGCATCTAACCGGTACATGTGGAGGTCCAGAGGGAATGCCTATGTTCAGCAGTGGACGTCTTATGGCTGAGATGATGATGATGATGATACAAAAAAATGCAGTCGAATTGAGATCCTCCTCTTTTTTGAAGTCGGTTAAAACGCAAGTTCTCATTACACTGGTTATTTCTGAAACTTGGGAAATGTCTTTTAACGAAACAGTTTGCGAAATGAGAACTCTGGCCATTTGCAACTGACGCTGTAGTTCGCTGGAAGAGATCCCTGAAGGACGGTTTGTTCTAACGATGGTTACAGTATACAGGGTGGATAATTCTAAGGTATGATTTTGAATAACAATGCTTATTTTTTTTTGGTTACCGGAGATAGTTATTCATGGAATGAAACTACATCTACATGGATTATCGTCAGTAACGAAATAATTTCAAATGTATCATAAAAAATATCGGGGATATTTCAATGCCGCGTAGCACTGATAAATGAGCTTTTAAGGACACACAATTAGCGTGAAATAAAAATACCTTAATTGTACTCAGGTTTGTAACGACAATTAAGTACTAAATTTCAATAAAAACTCGGTTTTGGTGTTAATTTGATGATCATAATATGAAAAGCTGATCAAGCTTAAATTCCTAAATATAACACTTAACACTTTCATTGCGGACGAGTGCTACGCGCTACGCTCGTAGCCGATCCCGTGATTTTTCCGCTTTGTAACGAAAATGGACCCCCCACAGAGAACTCCCCTCGGGAGTTCCCCGCGCTTAAAGTGTTAAATACTTACTGAGCAATTCTTTTTATTTTAGCCACTAAAATGAAATATGAAAATTTGGGTAAATTTTATACTATTTCTGCTCAGAATCACGAGCTGATTCCATTTCCGGCGAAAAAAAAACTGTCCCAAAAATTTCATACATATTTCGAATATCCTCTTGTGTTACCGCCATAGAAGGTGTATGGAAAATAGTAACACAATAGGAAAAAAATCATGGGGCACTTTTTTTTTCGACGGAAATGGAATCGGCTTGTGATTCTGAGTAGAAATAGTATAAAAATTACCTAAAATTACATATTTCATTTTAGTGGCAAAAATAAAAAGAATTGCTCTACTTATCGTTACGAACCTGATTGCAAATAAGGTTTTTTAATATCACTAATTCGGTGTCCCTAAACACTTTTAGGCCCAAATACTGCTACTGATATCTATTTACACAAAAAACAACTTTACAAGAAAAACAGAAAAATAATTAAGGCTAATTAAAAATAAAACTAACTACAAATATAAACTAAGTAACAATAAAACTATCTATAAATATAAATTTGGCCCCCTGGGCAAGGTGCCCAGCACGCAGGCGGCATTCCCGCGCTGGATTGCAACAGCAATCCTTTGCGCAAGAAAGCCGCCCGCGCGAGGATCGCCCGTGGACTCCCTGAGGCGTTTGCTGATGGCCTTGTGGAGCCCGCGTGCCCCCTTGCCCCAGGGACCAAGTGTCTCGACGCCAAAAGCTACAAACTCGTAGTTGGCGCCGAGACAGCTATATTTATTAATTTTCGCCCGCTCCCGGGCGTCCGCCGCCGCCCCAGCCTGTTTGCAGGTAGCTGAGATATAGGACGCCGCCAGCGTATCGGCGCAGGTGGCGTCCCAAACCAAAGCTCTCCCCAACCTCCAGGGAATCAATGACATCCCGTCAGGGCGCTTACCATCGTTCCGCACGATCTGGGGTACCAAACATGCGGGGACGTTGGCACTGACGAGCGCCCGTCGCAGGATGTCATTGATAGCGGAGTGACGGGGCAGGCGACCCTGGCCCGAGGAGCAGACTAAACTATGATGGCCGTGGCGATCTGCGGGGGCTCCACACGATACACAAGTATGGTCTATACATACATCAGCCCCGACACGGAGACCGATGGCTATACTTTACAAGAGTTTGTAAGTTAGAAACCCTAGGAAATTGAAGACCTTTGAAAACTAGGTATTCTATTTTTTTTTTATACCGAGGAGAAGTTTCATAAGTTGCAAAACTTCTATAGAGAATGTTCACGGCAATTAAAATTTTACAAGCAATCTAATCACCAAAACCGTTGTATATGGTGGCCTTATAAGGTATATTTTAAGCCTTGTTTACTGAATTGTGAAACACAATATTCTTCATAACACATTTTCATAAATTTTCATAGAAACATTCTCAATGAGAACTTACTCTTAAATTCTCATGAAAATTCTCGGAAATTTCTGAGTTTATGTCCCGCAAGCTTAAGAA
This sequence comes from Thaumatotibia leucotreta, assembly GCA_025490895.1. NCBI lineage: Eukaryota > Metazoa > Arthropoda > Insecta > Lepidoptera > Tortricidae > Thaumatotibia > Thaumatotibia leucotreta. The sequence continues at coordinate 29,297 of JALPQI010007976.1, read as the reverse complement.
TGTTCTGCAACTTGTATCATCATCATCATCATCATCATCATCATCATCATCATAATATTAGCCGAAAGACGTCCACTGCTGAACATAGGTCTCCCCCAAAGATTGCCACAATGACCGGTCCAACGCCACCCGCATCCAGCGGCCTCCTGCGACCTTCACCAGGTCATCAGTCCACCTTGTGGGGGGCCTACCCACGCTGCGCCTTCCTGTACGTATCCGCCACTCGAGAACCTTCCCGCCCCAACGGCCATCGGTTCTACGCGCAATGTGCCCCGCCCACTGCAACTTCAGTTTAGCGATTCTGAGAGCTATCGATTACTTTGGTTCTGCTGTATTGTATATTGATGTAACTTGTACAGTGTGTAAATCTAATACGGGCGATCAATTAAACCAGGCATGGGATTCATTAATGTAATCATGGATTACAAGGTTTTTTTTAAAGTTACTCTTAATTATGACCATGACCCCACAGAATTTTTCCAGATTATCGGAGCAGCAATGTAGGTACGAACATTTGTTATTGTTGATGTGGCAGTTATGTTATCTGCTTTTGAAATTAGCTGTCAACGAGTGTTTAACTCGCGTATGTAACTCTACATTGCGCGCCGAATTATTTTGTATGGAAAATTTTGTTGCCTAATTTTAAATAAAAGTTATTTGAATGTATTTATTATGTCGTAAACTAACACCCGTTAAGAGCTTAGCACGTATTAATTAGACTTACACCCTGTATAGGAGCATTCCATGAAAACGTATCGTAAGCGACACTGTCTTTTCAATACTTTTGAAAAATTTAATTAGTAAGCCGAGTTACAGTATAATAATAACATATCAAGGCTTTAAGATTGACAGTGATTCCTAGTAGCTTGCATATTTTATTAGGGTAGCTACTATAGCGACACGTAAGCGACAAAAAGTAGATGTTTTCATGGAATGCTCCTATATTGCTAAATAACCCTCATCTAGTAAACTTCACATCTACGTTTGATTAGTGAGGTCCAGTAGCTCAGTTAGTTGGTTTCCTTTCCTAGAAGTCCAAATCGAATTTCACCGGATCCGAAGTATATTTGGTTACCTAGTTCTGTTAGTTGAGCTGCGCTTGGATCTAAATTCCATGAAATCTGGGAATCATAGAGTTAGGTTTCATATTGAAAAACTGGTAGGTAGAATTTTGAATGATTCCGAGAATGAATATGGTATATTATATATTTATATATATGTACAAATGACGCTCCGGTTCCGCTGGCAATTATTAGCATTTAAATGTATGTTAAAATATTATCGAACCGGGTTACTCACGTATTTAAATCGATGATTGCTCGACATGTTTAGACCCATTGAGAGGGTCCTCGTCTGGAGCACCCTCGGCCAAAGCCCGACGCGTACTGCGGGCCTGCGCCCTGTTACGAACATGTCGAGCAATCATCGACTTAAATACCTGAGTAAGCCAGTTCGATAATGTTTTAATATGCTTGAGTCTCACGTTAGTTATACTTACTTAATTCTAAAATAAAAAATGTATGTTGCTTAAACTTTCCCCTATTATAAGTCTGAGGATATAACATTTTAAACAATTTAAATATGGAAACATTGCTGAAGATATCATACTTAAACGTCGTTACGAACCTATGTATGTCTATAATTATGTTAAATTATTTAAAATTTTATATCCTGAGACTTATAATAGAGGAAAGGGTACTATGCCTTTTGCGCCGAAAATTGAGTAGTCGAATTTCACTTCCCAATCAACTTTTCGCAGAAGTGTCATTTGGCCGAATTTCATCTCCCAAATTTATATAATCCAACCTAATCTAACCCAACCTAGTGGGTAATTCTCATTTCCCAACTAAAGGGATGGGAAATGAAATGGTTGTGATATAATTAATTTCCCATCCCTTTAGTTGGGAAATGAAATGGTTGTGATATAATTAATTGCCCAAAGTTATTCGGCTGAATGACACTTCTGCGAAAAGTTGTTTGGAAAGTGAAATTCGACAATACAATTTTCTGAGAAAAGGAAGGATAGCGGAAAGGCCCATATGCTTAAATTGAAACGGGCCCAATCCCGAAACCATCCTGTATACAGCTTCGTGTTATGATTATGACCTAGTGCGCTATTTTGAGAGACAAGAACTGCAATAATAGAAATAGCAAGTTGTAACCATTGACACAGTTATGTTCGATAAGTATAATGGTCTGTGGTTAGTTCCATATTAATTATTATAACCCGATCTTCGAACTCGCCTTTAATATTCATCATCATCATAGCAGCCATAACACGCCCACTGCTTAACATCGATCTCCCCTTTGCACCTCCACATGTACCGGTTGGGACCGATCTGTATCTAGCGTCTCTCGGCGGCTTTCATATTATTGTCAGCCTCCGTAGCCTAGTTGGTAGTGACACTGCCTACGAAGCTGGAGATTCCGGGTTCGAATCCCGACGAGAGCATTATTTGTGTATTTATTTATCACTAATATATGTTCCGTGGTCATGGGTGTCTATGTATGTAAGTATCTATATGTATGTATATCTATTATATAATTATGTCGTCGCCTGGTACCCACATCACAAGCCTTAATTGAGCTTACCATGGGACTAGGTCGATTTGTGTAAAGATGTCCAAAAAAAATTATCCTGAAATTTCGTTACATGTGTTGTTCTATAATGCCGAACCAATATTGAGTTCTAAAAGTGGTTAGATTTGTTTACTTTTTTGTTTTCTACTGATGTATGATATAGTATTCCCAGATTGTACGTTTAAAAGCCATGACCCTATTTCTCTTGTACGCTGCATTGCGTAGCGTGTTGCCGCAATAAATCCTGGGATTTGAATCTTTAAACGGCTTGTGCGCAAATTGCGCTCCATACAAAATCAAGGCCTACTGCGAACCGTCCGCTTGTATCTCTGTTGTACTTACGTACGAAATTGTAAGTGCGATACTCTTTATAAATAAAAAATAAAGATATACACCGTGTTTCACTTAACACCAAAAACCAGAAAACCGTTTGTTCAGAATCGGGAGTAGAATCGATTGAGCTATATCTTGTTGGGGGTAATATTTTTATTTTTATTTGTATTTTTAGTTATTTTTTACGTGCCCAGTCTACAAATTCGTAATACAACATTGTGCATATCACATTGCTGAAGGTTGTATACTAATTCAGTATTTAGGGGTATTTTGGTAATAATGGCTGGTTACCTGGACGATTATTTTTTCCGCTACGAGTTTGACGTTGTTTGTCAATTTGATTTGTATGTTCATTCCGTTGATATTTCTAATTATCATGGCGTTTAGATTCACGAACGTTCAATACTGTGAAATAGTAAGAACGCAAGCACGCCGCAATGACAATGTCAATTTAGCGGTAAGGACTTATCACGAGGAGTTTTGTGTCGCCGTGTCGAATGCCACCATAGCCGCAGCTACTCAACGACTTCGGGACTACGATTCTTTCGACCACCAATGGCCAGAGTAAGGCATGATGAAATGAACCCTGATTTCGAGGAGGCCGTCTTAGAGTATTTTCGCGTTAATCATACGGCTAGCACACGACAAGCTGGTCGTCGGTTTAATTGTGATCATAAGAATATTTGGAGAATTTTGAGAGACGACCAGCAACACCTTTTTCACTATCGTCTGTGTCAGGAGCTCAACAGATTGTTGCTTGAAGACGTTCCCTTGCAGTTTGTACATCAAATGTATTACCAGCATGATGGTGCTCCTGCACACTTCCAGATAAACGTCAGGAGACATCTGGACAATATTTATGGGCAGCATTGGATCGGACGTCGAGGCCTAGTGCAATGGCAAGCCAGATCACCGGATTTAACTCCACAGGACCGACGACTATTGACGAACTACGAAACAAAATTACTGCCTCTTTTGAGACGGTTAAAAATACTCCTGAAGTGCTGCAGTCAATCAGAAACAATTTACGGAAACGAGCATTGCTCTGCCGTCGCCAAGGCGGGCGACATTTTGAACAGCTCTTAAACATCCGCGAACACCGTAACTTGTAAATAAAATGACAATACTGTTTTTGTTATAATTTTTATGTACACAATTGGTCATTACTTATGTAAATATTTATGAATTGAAAGAGTTGTTTTTTATTTTCTTGCGTAAACTCACCAACTTACATACTACATAGTTAATACTTAAACATTTCTGAATCTGAGAGAGCATTCGTAACCGTTATAATAGCGGGACCAGGTACTGAATTCGACCGATTCATAGTTTAGTTTAGTTTAGTTTATTTATTAATCTCACAATATACAAATTCACTTAAAACTACACATGGTACATTTTTAGGATTTTGTATTGTGATTGTCAGTTTCTTCAACATACAAAATTATTTTACTAGCATTGGAATATCATATTAAAATGTCAACAAATTCAAAATATTCATAATACAAAAATAATAATATTGCATTATTTAGTACTGAGTTAGTTAATCAGTCGTTATAATGGCGGGACGAGACTATTTGAAATGGAAGAGGTACTAATTATTTTACAACAGGTACCAAATAGTACCAATTCAGTACTAAACAATACAACATGAAACGACAGAATTCAGGACCTGGTTCCGCCATAACGTTATAATGGCGTGACCAGACTATTGCAAATAAAGCTTTGAAATGGAAGTTCTATTTTTTTTACAAAAGGTAGCAAATAGTACCAATTCAGTATTAAACAATGCAATATAAATCGACAGAATTCAGGACCTGGTTCAAAACGGACGACATTTTATATCGACTCCGACACAAAATCGTTGTCGGACGACTGTGAACAGCATATAAAATGTTTTGTCACCAGAACGGCCGATTAAAAATAGGCCCACATCCGACATAGTGGGAACGAGCTCTTAGACACTGGTCTCACCGCATGCTACTAAACTAATCTATGAACTAACGGCTATAAACACGAACGAAAGATACACACTATCGAGTAAAAAAAAAAGACACGGCCCTTCAGCCCTTCACAACATTGGCCGAACATAGGAGATCGTACGGACGCAGCTATACAAGTTCTAAAGTTGCGTCCCGTACGATCGCCCATGCACTTTCTGTCCGCCCGTCTCTGTGTCCGCTTGTCTGTAACCTGCAGGTTATTATTTTATGAGCTGTGATAGCTAAACAGTCGATTTTTTACAGATATGTATAATGTTAACATATTCCTGTTGCCACAGATATGCCACACACCACCAGACAACACCATTAGGGAATATTTTGCATTTTGCGTAGGAGGCACTCCAGTTGGCGTGTTTGCGTTATGACTCTCGCTTCCACCTGTATACTAATGGGAGCAAGAGGCAAAACGCAAATACATACGCCAAGTGAAGTATCAGCATAAGCAAGCAGTCATAACAGATAGTGTCATAATCAGGGTCTGGTTTTATACAGCTATAATTTACAAGCAGCAGTCTCTTTCTAACTTACTTTGCTAAAAAGAGACAGAAATATTCCCAAATGTTACGCATGACTAAAAATACTCTTTTTCCATACCTACATTTGATTAGAACAAGTCTTTCTAATTCTAAAGGTCAAACCTACCTTTTAATAAACTTTTTGTTAGAAGATATGTCTTTTTAATTCTTAGGAGCGACATGTCAAACTGACCGTTTTCAAATAAACCCAGTGACATCACAGGTAATTCAGAAATAGAAAACGTACGTACATCTCTCTTTGACACCGAATTTAATTGGTAAGCCAGATAAGGATAGTTACTTGTATAATAAATGTTGTACTACATCTATGCTTTAGTCCTTAATCCTCGGTGCAACTGGCCTAATTTGAAAACGCTCGAGTGTCATAAGAAATCGAACTCGTATCTAATTACAACTTTGTCATTTTGAATGTTGGGTTAAGTTTGCTTAGCTTTCCTATTTGAAGTTTACTGTGACAAAGTTTTAAAGTGGTTTACAGCGACACAGCTGTCTATTGGTAAACCTTATGTCGTTGCAATAATGTACAAAATAAATAGTTTCCAGGTTTATGATGGTAGCTAGCAATTATTTTATTGAGTGTAGAGTTAAAAGTCGAGTAGAGGTGTACAGAAAATCAAACATCCAATAAAAAAATAAATAAACAACAGATTAAAAAATTAATACTATAGATAAGATTAAAAAAATAAAAATCAGTTGGGGTGTCTGAGGTTTTGAGTGTTACCAGAAACACCGTGTATAATTATACATTATACAGGTATGTAAATAGGTATCTTAGAATATCTTACACAATTCGACCTAGTCCCACGGTAAGCTCAATTAAGGCTTGTGATGTGGGTACCAGGCGACGATATATATAATTATATATAATAGATAGATACATATAGATACTTAAATACATAGACAGCCATGACCAAGGAACAAATAATAGTGATAAATAAATACACAAATAAACAAATGTAATAAAAAACACAAATAATGCCCTCGCCGGGATTCGAACCCGGAACCTCTAACTTCGTAGGCAGGGTCACTACCAACTAGGCTACGGAGGCTGACACTCTTCCCGTGGGTGTCGTAAGCGTCGACTAAGGGATCGAAGTTCCGTTCATTAACTGTGTAATATTGTTTTGCATTCGATACAAATGTATATTTTAAACCCAATTTTTGTTCGTTGACGTACAGCCTCATTTATTTGACATACATTGAACCTTCATGCCAAGATATTTGCATTCCATTACGCGGGGACGTATTTATTAACAGACTTCGTTTACAGAAGCTACATTGTTTAATTTTCTACATTTCCTTAACGGCCCGATTCGACTTTTTTTAATGGCAGTTCGTCATATTGCTATTCCGGACTATAGCGTTGAAAATGTCGGAAAAGCTCAAATGTTTTTTCGTGAACTTGTTTTTTTTCCATTTATTTCGGATTTTTACAGAAACAATCAATGTCACTGTCACTCCTTGCCATCTGTTTCAATTGACTTTTCCTCGGTGACATCGCATTCTCCTGGTATAGCTACGTGAAAATTAGATTTAATTTGCATTGGTTTAGAGTTGAAAATTATAGTGGAAAATTTCATTGATATTTTCGGAAAAGTCCGGGAAAAATCGAGCTGTTTGGAAAGAAACGGGATTCAATCCGGAAATTTTCAACACTACTCCGGACCCGTGACGTTAAAGTTGCTTAAAAAAGTCCTGTGTTCAGACGCATTAGGAGGTAAATACCCATAATCGCCACGCTGGGCAAGCGGATGGGTGATCGCAGTAATGTGTCCACTATGATGACGCTGCTGCCCATCATTAATCTTTTATCAAATAATGGTCAGTGACACTCCAATCCCTTAGTCGACTCTTACTACACCCGCGGGAGGAGTTGGGGTGATGAATTGATGATAAATGTATTCTTACTGCCGTCACCACACGGCATCACACAATACACACAATACATATATGTATTTTGGCTAATTATAATAACGTGTCAAATTGATATACATGGAATAAACATCTAAGCACGCCTCTACTGTCATGGTGAAACAGCCCATGCTAAGATATTTTTGGGCACCGTGGCCCCTCCGATATATTTCCATCTGGTTTTCCTGTTTTCATTCCACACTTCTTTAAATCAGAATCCCCAGAAATGGATTCTCGAAACATGTCCCACGAGATCACATCAAACGAACGCTACGTGTAGTCGTGTAATGATATACTTATTTGCACTTACTCGATGCTCATTACAAAATCACGTATGACGGAAAAAGTACACAGGATTCTTCCATTTTGAGAACCCTAACTTAAACATCTACCTTCAAAGGATTTTTTACCTTGTGGGACAGGGGAATAAATCTGGAACGGTAGTGAAAAAGGGAATATCTCCTCGATGGTTGTAAAAAAGGGTGTAAGTTTAGTGCAAGTGTAAAGATACATACACCCTTTTTTAAAAGGGTTGCCGCTTTATACCCTTTTTCATAAGGACCATAGAAATATATGAACGCTTTTAGACCTTATGTCAATGAGTTACGATGAAACATTGGATACGTATTTGGTTGTATAAATTTAGGGTCCATTTTTGGGTGTAGTTGTTACGAGTTATATCACTTTGCGTTTCAAAGAAGATCTCAATCAGTACATCAAAGTGGTAGATCAAAGCTTTGATAGCAGTGGTGTTCGCTTTGCTTGACGAGTGCTGGCGTAAATCATCTTTATGGATATTTTCAGGTAAACTGGCATCCGATTAGCGACAGCTGTCAAAAGGTAAAATCGTTGTCCGTTTTATGACAATAAATTAAGAGTGAAGATAATTTACTCGTATGTACCTACGAGTATATTATTATCAGAACACGTACGAATTTAGTGTAACCTAGGTATTTCTTGGAGCGTTTGTAGAAGTGGAAGATTATTTTAGTGCTATTCTAAAAGGTTGTTGTTGTATCTCTACCACAAACCACAACAGCTAATAAATATGCCAAACTATCCATCTGTTTCCTACAAAAATGTGGGCAGATTACATTTTCTCCCTCCTATTCATATCCCAGGGTTTTTATGGAACACATTTTTTTTCTGAACCTCATAACTAACCCCTAAAGTTTGACTAGTGAATAAAAATCATTCCGTATTATATAATGTAAAAATATTTGTTCTAATTTTATTTAGTCTCTCATGTCATCCAACGTGATATAAAGTTGGTTGTAAGGTAGGCAATAAGTCGCTAAGTTGAAGCAATTTTGCCAGGTAGGGTATGTATAATACATGCTTGCGGTATACTGCACACATGGGGATTCAAGCCCCAGTGCTTAAGAAAACATGTGTTTGAAGAATATGTTGTTTTTACGGCGTTTCATTTTAGCTGACTGCGGCGAAGAAATGGGTTATGAGTTTAAAATAGACACCGATTAGAGGACTTGGCTATAATGCCCCGGCCACGACATTGGTCTAAGGCGACCAGTGGCGAGCGAATCCATGAGTTGGAGCGGGATGCCGATATGGGTACGAGAGGGAGCACCATACGTTTTCCGCTAAGCCGGTCGCCTTAGACCGATGTCGTGGCCGCGGCGTTATGAAGTAAATCCTCCTCAGTATCCTCTGTTGGATATAGTTGTTAGTGGAGTCAAAAAAATGTAAAACTGATCAAGTCTCGGAAGACACCCTGTATAATTTAATATATAAATATTTTTTAGCCTACATAATGTCCCACTGCTGGGCACAGGCCTCCTCTCATATATAAGAGGGATTGGGCTATAGTCCCCACGCTGGCCCTAAGTGGGTTGGGAACTTCACATACTTAAACCTTTGAATTTCTTCGCGGATGTATGCAGGTTTCCTCACGGAAGTAAAACCCTGTGATATTAAGTCAATAGTTAACAGTAAGTCTTTAGGAATATCTGTTTCTCAAACTTGTTTTATTTATTTTATTTTATTTATTTTTGAAACAAACAGTCACACAACAAATATTTTTACATATACTTTCCTTATTTCTAGACCTATAGTTTCCACGATTTACAATTTGATTAAGTTTAAAAACTAAACACGATTTTGCGCGACACATGAGTAAACGTCAAAAACGTAATTATATAATTATGTCACTTAACTTTATGTTTTAAACACCTTTTTTAATGAAGTTATAGTACAGTTAAATATATCTAAATCTTTTAAATTAACATTATCATTATAAATTTTACATGCACGTTTGATAAACATGTTTTTTGAATAATTCGTTTTACTACGAGGAATGGAGAATAGATGTTTATGATTTAGGCGGCATCGGCGTTCCCTAGTACTCGGAACTCTAAAGTGAATATCTTTTAGTAGGTTAGGGGCATCGATATAATTATTTATTATTTTATACAAAAGAACAGCGTCAACACAATCTCTGCGACATTCAAGAGATTGCATTTTATGGTAATTTAATGATTCTGTATAGTCGTTGCAATCAAAACCACATTTAAAATTAATAGATTTTACGAATTTCCTTTGTAATGTTTCTATCCTTTTAATATGAACGTCGTAGTACGGTTTCCAGATTGTGCACGCGAACTCAACCCGACTTCGTACATAACTATTATAAAGGACTTTAAGTGTCAAAGTATTCCTAAAGGGCTTGCCTATTCGCAATATCATACCTAGTTGTTTAAAAGATTTCGCTAAGATATGATCAATATGTGGTATAAATGAAAGTTTATTGTCAATGACGACTCCAAGGTCATGTATCTCATTTACTCTCGTTAAATCCTTATTACACAATCTAAAACTAAAGTTAGATAATGTTTTTTTCCTAGAAAAAGTTATTGTGTTGCATTTATCTGTGTTCAAAAATAGATGATTATCTTTACAAAAACTTTCAAAGCTAAGCAAATCTGATTGTAGCAGATCACGATCATTGGTATTTCGAATAACTTTGTAAATTTTAGCGTCGTCTGCATAAAGAAGTATACAAGAATGAGAGATCGATTTTATTATGTCATTTATATATAAAATAAACAATAAAGGTCCCAAATGGGAGCCTTGGGGGACACCGGAACTTATATATTTAGTGTCCGAGGTAAACCCTAGGACCACTACTGACTGTGTGCGATTTTCAACATACGATTTAATCCATCGAAACAGATCGCCATGTATACCGAGTTCCCAAAGCTTACATAATAAAGTATAATGACATATTTTATCAAATGCCTTGGCAAAATCGGTATACACGGCGTCTACGGAAAATCCTTCATGCATAGCCTCAAGTATGTCATTGGTAAAGGTTAACAAATTAGTGTCAACAGAACGACCTCTGTAAAATCCGTGCTGATTGGGTATAATGTGGTGTCTTACGACACTAGTTAATTGATCGGTAACTATTTTTTCAAGAATTTTGCTAAATTGACATAACTTGGATATAGGGCGATACTTTTCTACATCACGACTAATGGGACCTTTTGGTACAGGAGTTATCCAAGCCCTCTTCCAAATATCTGGGACACAACCTTCCCTTATTGATTTTTTAAAAAGTATTGTAATCGGAGCTGCTAACGAAGAATAACAGTTTTTAATAAGTAAGGGATGTACCCCGTCAGGCCCTGCGCCCTTGTTGACATTAATCGATTTTAAATATCTTTTTATAATGTTTTCATTAATATCAATTGAATTAATATCAATTAATGGATTAGTTGGAGCAGCCAAACCTTGGATATCAGCAGGACTCTTATCGTATACTTCAAAAACTGAATTAAAATGATTGTTAAACAAATTACAAATTTCTTCGCCGTCAGACGTAACTATATTTTTGAATGTCATTGTTTGTGGTAACCCATTAGTTGAAAAAAAATGATTTTATGTATGTCCAAAAATATTTAGGATTATTTTTTATACAGTTTTCTGACCGAGATATGAAATCACGATAACATTGTTGTTCTATTTTTTCTGCCCGTTTCCTTAAAATTTTATAGCTGTCATAATCTAATGGGTTCCCATACAGTTTCCAAAGCTTATGATACTTACGTTTCTCATTAAGAACTTTTTTTAAGTGCTTATTAAACCAAACTGGCAATTTTGAAGTCGAACGTAGTTTACGTCGTGGGACATGCTTTTCAATTATTTGATTTAATATTTCGTAAAATTTCTGTACTGAAGTTTCGCAATTAAGATTGTCAAAAAGGTTACACCAGTTTATACTTTTTATCTCGTTATTAATATGTTCATAATTGGCGGAGTGAAAATTGTAAACCAAATTTGCACGAGGCGCAAGTTTAGGTATAAAGTTAAGTTCTAAATCAATAGTTAACGCTTTATGGTATAATGCATCTTCGGATATTAAAGGTTTATCACAGATAGCAATTTTACAATGCTTACTGCAGAATACTAAATCAAGTAAATTATTACACGAGTTAAAAATACAATTATATTGTTTAAGGTTAGTAAAGTTCAAAAAGTCCGCTAAGCTTTGCAATACCAGGTTGTTACCAGATGTCAACTCCATGGCGCCTGACGTTGATGACACCCAATCCGCCTGGGATATATTAAAATCGCCCAATATCAAAAATAGGTCACTAGAGTTTTCTATTGTCAGCTGGCATACTATTTCAAAGAAAGATATTAAACAATCCATATAACAAGGTCCACTTGGTATGTAAATGCAAGCTATGTTTAGATTACAAGATTTACTTTGTTTACCCGATGCAAAATTACAATTATTATAATTTTGTGAGGTCAAAATAGGAAGTGATACCCAAACACATTAAACCCGGAAATACTACGTCTTGTGCTAAGATAAAACCTATGTAAAGAGATTTCATACATTTATTTCACACCTAGACCTGCAAACCAACCTTCTTTTGTTTCGAAACGTCAAATTTGTGACACTAGGTCTTGACATTCAGCCATAGAAAAAAAATCTTAGAAGTTAATGAAAGAAGTTACCTCAAACAGATAAAAAGATAGGCTCGAAAATGATTTTTTATTTTATTTTTATGTTACAACGATACTGCACTATTGGTAATATTATTTACAAAATGAATAGCAGGGTTCGGCGAAATCAGTTCGTTTTACTTCATCGCAAGTTTGAGAAAAGCACTATACAAATCTCGGCGAGAAACAAGCGGCCCTACCGTGAAAAACGATATTCGTAAATTTCGAGGATTTCTCTCTCTCACTCTAATGACGCCTTCGTTTGAGTGACAGAAAAATCCTCGTAATTTACGAATTTCGATTTTCGCTGTAGTAGGCAAGGTTTCAGCCGCGTATCCGTATCGGGCTCAGTTCCTTCGGCCAGATATATCTACTTGGCCTGCAACCCTTCGTGTCCCGTCCTCTATAGTAACGTACTATTTTTAAAAGTCTTCAACCGTTTGTAATAAGCCGTGTTTGTAACTAGAACGATGCCGTGTCAGGGCCCTGTAAAAACGTGCCCCACGACTTATGGGGCATTAGTGCCCCAAGTTACAGGTATATGAGGGCATACGTTCACGGCTTTATTTCCGACTGGCGATACTTGTGGCAATTATTCTTTTTTTACTTAGAAATACGATTACGCCAGCTTTACCGCACGTTTCGGGTTCTGTAGTAAACTAGGCCGCAAAAAGCCGCTAATTTGTCAGCCTCCGTAGTAGCCTAGTTGGTAGTGACCCTGCCTACGAAGCTGGAGGTTCCGGGTTCGAATCCCGGCGAGGGCATTATTCGTGTATTTATTTATCACAAATATTTGTTCCTCGGTCATGGTTGTCTATGTATTTAAGTATCTATTATACAATATCGTCGCCTGGTACCCACATCACAAGCCTTAATTGAGCTTACCGTGGGACTAGGTTGATTTGTGTAAGATGTCCCAAGATATTTATTTATTTAATTATTGTTTCTTCCTTTCCGTCTTATAGGCATATCGATGAGACCGAAAAGGACAAACAATACTTAGGGGCCTGCTAAGTTAGGAGACGTTAATGAATAAGGGGACTAGTAAATGTATTTTTTTAGTACAGATGGTTTTTTAAGGCTCTAGTGCGAGAAGTGGCTCATTTTACGTCAGGTCCAAAACTTCGGAGGGCCATCTGTACTAAAAAACGTCGTACAGTCGACAAAAATGTCTCCTTTACAGCTCACAAGTGCAAACATCTTGCCACAGATGCGCGATACACACATAGAAACTCGCGTGCAAGCACGCTCAAGCTACCGCGTATGTGTGTGTTATCTATAATTTGCAACTAAGTAGTCTAACTTGTCGAAGGATGAGTTCACAATTTTAGCCCGCATAATCGAAGCTCCGGTGGCGCGGTTGGTCTAACGCTGGCTTTTAACCCAGTGATCTGAGTTCAAATCCGATGCTAGACATTATATGTATTTAGTGCGCTTAATTATTTTTTCATGTTTTTAGAAGTTGAGTAATAACAACTATAACAAGTCGGTAGACTCATTTGACTAGTAAGAAACAATAAACCCGTTTCTTAAACAGTTGGAAGAAGCGGGTAGATTGTTCATGTTTCGAATAGTAGTAGAATTGTAGGTATGATGTGTATGCTCGTGGTTTAAAAATATGGATTACAGAGTAGATTTCGATATTTATGATAGGTTTAGAAACGTATAAGAAGCATATTAACGTTTTCAGACGAGCAACTTCAATGTTATCATATCAAGATTATGTTAGGCATACTTACCAACTCGACGTCTTTGTAGATGAGGCACTTTACTGGGCATACAATGCTTCCCCAATGATTCAATAGTTCTATCCTAATATGTGATTGTTACCTCCTCCTCACCTCAAAATTGGTGGTCAAGGTTTTGTTTTGATGATAATATATACACATAAATATACTTTCCATATTTGCAGAAAAGACGCTTTCTAATGTGAAGTTTATCGTATTTTCGAAAATTTACTTATAGGATTCATACTTTTATTTATTTTTTTCGAAAACTATGACTATCGATTTCTTTGAACAATAGGGTCTCATAGATCCTATTATTTGTTTTCAATTTACACCCAAGTTAAGTAAGGAACTGTAGGTATACCTACTTAGAATGTTTTGGTATTTCAAGTCACACGTGTGTAAAAATAAACAAGAAATATCAAAAAAGACGATCCTTTTTGATAGTTACTCCCTCGTAGGCCTGCTTCATCATTGAACTTTTTATTTTAAATATCAAGGTCAATGATGATGTTCATCAATTAATTTAGATAGTCTGTGAGGGGTTAATATCAGTTAAATGGGGACGTTTGGCATAGTTTTTTTGTCAAATATACAGAATAAAAACACGAGATGATTAAACAATTTGTTTATTAGGTATTATACTTTGAAATATTATATAACAAAATAACAATTTTTTCGAGAACTCTTTTTCGATACCTAAATTGTTATTGTAAAATTAGTATTTGCAATCGTTCCTGTAGTAATACATGATCACCATCACACATGCCTATTTATTGGCCAAGCATTGACAAGGAAAAATACATGAAATAAAACAATGGAAAAGGATTATATCGCATATTTGGTCAGTCGCCCGTAGATCAACCCTGTAAAGTGTTCGAAACGTCATGATGTAATGAACTAATTAATATACGCGATATAATCCGCTTCCATAGTTAATAAATTAATGCTAACTTAAAACTCTCACTCATTTTAGTAGCATTATATTCATTTGCTTATATGATTACCGGCAAGGTAATTGAAACATTGTTTAAACGGTAATTAAAACAAAAACTGATACACTCATTAGAATATTTTTGAAACATTCATTAGATGCTTCAATCACAAAATACTTAATGTGATAATTCACATCACATAAATAACTATATGTTTTTATTATCTACCTACCGCAAAGCCTATAAACAAAGAATTAAATAAACCCGTATTTATGAATTTCTAATCGTAACATATTCTAGAAAAATACAATTACAGCATTTAACATTATATAGTTAATGCTGTAATTACATACTTGGTAAAAAAACATTAAAACTCGCACCAAATAAATAACTTTGCCACCAAAAGAACTTAACCGGATATGGAATTTTGGACATTCATCTCTCAGCAAATGTTGGGAAAAAATAGGAAAGTAATAATTAAAATAAAAATCATTTGAAGATAAAATTGTTTTTTTGGGATAAAGTGGGATAGTTGCCTAAATGTGCAAATTCAAACTTATCTTACTTGCAGATATTAAGATGTAAAAAGACTAAACTAATTTGTAATGTTATGTATTAACAAATAAACTTATTTAGTATTTTAAGTATGGGAGTAATCAAAGAAATGGTTATATACGCCAGAAGTGTTTTGACTCGAGGGATATTGCTATTGAAATGAATAAAAACAAATTTGGAATTTTAATGGTATACCTAATTACTCAGGATAATTATAATGAACAAAAAATAAACAAATTAGCAACACATTCTGGATTTCGGGGTCAGTTCTAGGGCTTACGGAATTCCAAGCCCTTGGTCCTATACTAAAAGTGGATCAGTATGATTTTTATATACGGTGTGTGCGAGGTTATTATTGTTTAGGAAACATTAGTAGGTTTGTAAGGTGTTCGCAGTCTATAATCACACAAATATAAGCACATAATTATCGTAGGATACATGAAAATTCCGAGGCCATAATGATATCACTCACCCCAATTCCTGAACATGTTCGGAGTGTTCCACAATTACTGTACTTATCCTTCGTAGGCATCTATCTCGCATTTACCCTACATATACTAAGTTACAATTTCGATGGCTGCAATTTTATATTTTATTACTGAGCTTATCTTTGGTCAAATGAATAAGCATGCTTTGTCAGTTAGTTAGTAACTAACTTCATTAGCAATAACATCATTAAACACATTGGATTGCCCATTAACTAGTTGACTATTAAATTTAAGTCAGAAACGTTTAAAACCGATCAAGGTCTATTTTCTCAGAAAGTTTAACATCATAGTAATATAATTATGTTAGGCAAAATATCACGGTAAAATAATTAGGCATGTAAAATATCTATTAATTTAAAAAGTAATAATTAATGTAAGTAATTTTTAATAGGTAGTCTATTAAGAAAAATATTTTACTGATTCGATGAATTGTTTTAATATTTATATTTTCTTATTGTGTAATCCGGTGAGATAAGCCAGTGCTGTGGCTTATTTAAATTTTATTGTATATCATAAATACAAACTTTATGTAAACAACACACAACATGCGTTAGCTATGTCACCATGGTGACATAGTGAAATGAATTGTTTTGAATGTTATGAAGACAATCTTTGTATTGTTATTTTTTTATTTAAACTATCTATATATTTTAGGTTACAATGTTAGCCCACGTTCACTCGATCTAACAAATCAAAGTAAAAATAAAAACACGATCTGTTAATAGTAGCACATCTTTTAAGAAACGCCCGTCAATTCATACATTTTGTCGAGTCGCGAGTGACAAAATGTATGTAATTGACAGACTGTAAATAACTATTTATTTTAAAGCGTGCGAGACTCTAAAACTAACCTTCAGATTCATTCAATCAATATCGGATGGCAGCGCCATCATTATCCAAAACTTGTTGAAGTCGATTCCTCATACCACAAACCATTTTCCAACAAAGATCTGTACCCCGAAGCGAATCCCAAGTTGAAGTGACCACACTCTCTAGGTTTGCCTTTGACCGAACATCCGATGTATCCCAATTGAGAACCATTTGACCCCAAAGGTTTTCTATTGGGTTTAAGTCTGGGCTTTTTGAAGGCCATTCAATAGTAGTCAAGGACTCCTCTTGGGTTTTTAACCACTCCTTGACGACGTGACCTCGATGGACGGCGCAGTTGTCGTGCACGAAGTATATGTGCGAGTCAGGATAAGCAACTCGCACAGAAGGCAACATCACGTCGCGTAAAACCTCCAAGTATCCTTGACTATTATTGCGACTTCCAACTTGAACCAGCTCCCCGGGCCCCATCGATGACATCCAGCCCCAATACCCTAAAGTCAAACGACCACTAGCCCTACATGGTAAAAAGTTTTTTTCACAATAACGCTCACCTTTTTTTCTCCATAAAATTTTACGGCCATCTTTATCCGACTTAAACGATTTTTCGTCAGTAAATATCACTACGTTATTACACCAATCAAAGTCTAGATATCTCGTGGCAAACCGTAGTCTGTTATCTTTGTGGTCCCTTGTCAGCGCAATTTTTTTCGCGGGTCTTCTACACCTTAATCCGGCCGCGCGTAAGTGGTTCCGTACGGTCTGCAAGGTCACGTCATGCCTGGCTGCTGTCACACGGGTGCTGAGAAACGGGTCCTTTGAGTGTGACGCAACAACGTCCTGATGAAGCATGGACGCGTCAGTATACGCTCCAGGCTTCGGGCCGAAAGGCTCCGATTTAACATTTCCCGTCTCAGCAAACCGGCGAACCCACAGCTGCACTGTTGGTCTCTGCAAATTAAATATAATATAAGATTAACATGTTTCGTAATAAATTGAACGTCAAACGTGTCAAAATACTAGATACATAATAGGTAAATGATTATATTTTAAATTGAAATCTTATTCACACAAGAAGCATGCGTTTCTTTTACTAAGTAGGTAGCTATATATAGTATTACTTACTGATATCATTAATCTTCGTGCGATTTCACTTAATGACACGTTCTGTTTGTAGAGGAAAATAATTTCGGCCCGCTTCAATTCCGAAATATGCGTATTCTCCATTTTAATACGAAACAATCAAAATCTATAGGTAACAAAAAGTAAAAAGCACAATGCTGGCAAGTTGCAACGAAGGTCGGTTAGCAATGGAATGAAATTTAATGCGATACCCATAATATTGCTATAACGATATATATATTTTGCGGGTAGCTTAATAAAATATCCAACTCATTCAAGTATTTAGAGGTAATTGGCGTCAAAGAATTTGAATGACAGGCTACGATATTAAATATAATTAACTTTGAACCTTAATACTAATGACGCAAAGTTGTAATTAACGTGAAACTAGACAATAAACTTTTATAAAATAAGGCGACATATGTTTTAGCCTTTAGGCGAAATTGAATCTTGAACCAATGTATTTTGGTCTTACAGTGCGAACATATTACTAGTGTTATCTGTATTATTTTTTAAAATACATTTTATAATCATTATGGTAAGGTAGAAAATACAAGATCTTAAATTTTAACTATCACGCACACTGGCACAGAACTTCTTCGCAGTGTGTGTCGTGCGTCTGAGATAGCTTGTTAGTGTGCGGAGCCTGTAAAGGGCACTCTTTTGTCGACTGTACGAGACACGTGCAAAAAGGAAATTCGTACCTCGTGTCGATTTAAAACACTCCCTTCGGTCGTGGTTTGAAACATCGCCACTCGTTTCGGATTTCCTGTTTTTCGCACTCGTGTCGTAATGTACTATTTTATTGTACACAAAATAAAGGTAAAAAAATACACATAACAATTTGAACAGGTACAAAGGCGAACTTATCTTTGTGAAGGATCTCTTACAGTAAACTTTAATCTATTCTGTAATAGATTGAGGCCACTGCTTGTGTCTGTTCATATCTCGAAATCATGAATTCAAAGCAACTGTCTCTGCTACTCCAATTGAGCCGTAATTGGAGTAAAAGAGATGGTTTCTTCCAATTTTCAATGCGAAGTAGGCTCTCTGTGGAATGTAATTATATTCTTCAATATAGCCTTTTACAGTTCAGTTTAACCTCTCCTATTACCTATGTGTGTGGAGGTAAATGCCCATAATCGCCACGCTGGGCAAGCGGGTTGGCGATGGTAGGAGTGTGTTCACTATGATGAGTATGATATTCGTAACGCTGCTGCCCGTCATCAATCTTCAAACAAACAATGTATATTTAGTGACACTTCAATCCCTTAGTCGACACCCAATTACAAAATTCAAAAGGTCTTCGCACATTATAACTCTCTACCTGTTAACGTAAGGTGCGCGCAAACTCCAACTGCCTTCAAAAAGCTGCTCAAATCACACTACTTATCTCCTTCGTAATATTTTTGTTCTAATTCCTATTCTGTTTGGCTTAAATTGATACAATATTTATTTTATCTATGTAAGTATATGTAATATATCCAAATTTCATGGCTTAGTACCCACTACCCACAATACA
Source organism: Thaumatotibia leucotreta (assembly GCA_025490895.1). NCBI lineage: Eukaryota > Metazoa > Arthropoda > Insecta > Lepidoptera > Tortricidae > Thaumatotibia > Thaumatotibia leucotreta. The sequence continues at coordinate 9,786 of JALPQI010007976.1, read as the reverse complement.
AATCTTAATTTCAGTAAGCTATTCAGTGGTACCTATTTGGTTGATTTCTATAAGGATTACATTTATCCAAATTGTATTCAAGTATTCATTTACTTGAAGTGATGATGAAATCCACTCTGAAATTCAACTATATTAAGATATTTCTACCATATTTCCCGAGCAAAATGTAGCAGCTTTGTGTAGAAATATAATAAGAGGAGGTAAATAGAAGCGAATTTAAATAAAGTCGGGTTTGGAGATAACTGCCGATGTCTCTTCGGGGAGCCGTAATAAACTCGTGCTGCGGAGGGAGGTGCGGCCGAGTGACAGCGGTATTTTTTATTATTATGTAGCCTGTAAGGTGTCCCACTGCTGGGCAAAGCCCTCCCCTATGGATTTCCACTCATCCCGGTCGTGAGCGATTTGTGGCCAGTCATAAAGAAATGCGTCCAGGTCGTCCCGCCACCTACGCCTAGGCCTGCCACGCCCACGTCGCCCTTGCGGCCTCCACTCCGTGGCTAGAATGGCCCACCTTTGTGGATGCATGCTGCAGACGTGGCCGGCCCAGTCCCACTTTAGCCTGGCAGTTTTGGCTCCCACATCAACGATCCCGGTTTTTGAGCGCAGCGTAGAGTTCCGGACTCGGTCGATAAGTTTTACTCCTAGCATGCTGCGCTCCATGACTCGTTGGCAAGCCTTCAGTTTGGTCTTCTGCAGTTCTGTTAATGACCATGATGACAGCGATATAGTTCGGGAAATATTATTTGATCGACTCTTATCTCATTTACGACCTTTTGTCTTGCGTCAATACAATAGAAAAGTGTTCGACAGCTGATTGTCTAGTAAGTGTTAACGCAAAACAAAAGGTCGTAAGTAAGACAACAGTCGGTCAAATAATATTTCTCAAACTATACGACTTACCATGACTTTGCAAGTAACGGTAACGTAAAATTTTACTCGATACGTAAAGTTGCATTTAGACCAAACGAGCATTCGCTCATTCTATCCCCCACTCTACGAAATCAACGAATTTCGACGAATCACGTTTCTTATACCGAACGAATTTCGTAGAGTGGGGGATGTATTAAATAAATAAATAAATACTTGAGACATCTTACCCAAATCGACCTAGTCCCATGGTAAGTTCAATTAAGGCTTGTATATATCGTCGTCTGGAACCCATGTGGGTTCGTAATAGATACATATAGATATGAAATAAAACTATGAAAACGGATAAACTCGCGTATATTAACTAATTTTAACTTCATTCCGACGTTTCGAACACTTTACAGGGTTCGTGGTCTGCGGATGACATCCGCATCTTTTTCATAGTTTTATTTCATGAGTAATCCTCGCCGTAACCGAAGAAAATATTATACATATAGATACTTAAATACATAAACAATTAGACAGACACGACCAAGGAACAAATATTTGTGATAAATAAATACACAAATAATGCCCTCGCCAGGATTCGAACCCGGAACCTCCGGCTTCGTAGGCAGGGTCACCAACTAGGCTACGGAGGCTGACAAAATTGATTATTATATATCGATTGTAGATATTATTTGGGGTATATTACGCTTTCATTTTACTAATATTACAGGCGATCCTAATATTATTGGTTATTAGGCTTGTATCCACTCTAGGCAAAACGCATCAGCTAGCGGAGGCTAAGGGTGCGGCTCCACTGACGCGGAGCGTAGCGTAGCTGTGCAAAATTGACCAATTACATTTTTCAAATTCAAAATTCGAAACACTGTGATTCGGTCTCATTGGCCGAGCTCCCACAGCTCCGCTCCGCTCCGCGTCAGTGGAGCTGCACCCTAAAACGCTAAAACGCTACAAGTGTGACGCCGCCCAAGTCGTTACTAGCGTCAGTTATTAACGCCCACGCCCAATTATATCTAATTCTAATTGTGTTTATGGCACTGATAACTGGATCGTTATTATTTTTCGACTACTCGACCTCTTGAGGGTAGTGGAAACTCAAGTCATGTCAGTGTGACTTGAAGAAAATCTCGAGTCGTACCGTAAAACGGGGTGAGTTGGCTGAAAACTTAAATTTATACCTCGATAACATTTTATTTCTACATATGAAAACTGAATGTTATATAATAACACTAGCGACCCGCCCCGGCTGCGCACGGGTACTATACTCGTACCTACATAAAAACATTCCTCTTGAATTACTCTACCTATTAAAAAAAAATCATAAAATCCGTTGCGTAGTTTTAAAGATTTAAGCGTACAAAGGGACATAGGGACAGAAAAAGTGACTTTATTTTATACTATATAGTGATGATGAAGTGTTCCGGATGTTTGTATTTTAGTTTTTATTTTATTTTGGTTATTTCTATTTCATAACTTTGACGGCAAAGAGAAAAACCTGCCTCACCCCGTAGTGATAGCTCCATTTAAAATTGGAATAAATTATTTTTGTAGCAGTAGCCTTAAAATTTCTTCTCGCCCTCTCTCAAACCTTCTCTCCCCGCGAAACCTACTCACCCCATTTTACGGTAATCAGTTAGTGTTAATTGCAAAAAAATGTACAATGGTATTGAAAGTCAGCCATATTTTTTTACATTTTTGTCGTTTTCTATTGGCGATGGCGTACGGAATAAACGTAACTTGATATTGAGGAAAAAACTTCGATGAGCGTTTACTTTCTGATTAGTAAATTACAAGCTTTAAATGATTACATTTTCAAGATGAGTAAATACACGATGATGATGATGATATTTGATAATGGGCAGCAAGGTCATTATAGTGGACACATTACTGCGATCGCCACTCCGCTTGCCCAGCGTGGCGATTATGGGTATTTACCTCCTAATGCGTCTATAAGCATGGTAAATAGGAGAGGCCTACGTCCAGCAGTGGACTATTATAGGCTGATGATGATAATGAAATACACGAGTATTTAAGCGTGGCATTTAGGCGCAGCGTGGGTAGGCCCCCTACAAGGTGAACTGATGACCTGGTGAAGGTCGCAGCAGTCCGCTGGCGCTCCGCTGGCGCTCCGCTGGCGCTGCGCTGCGAGTGACGCAGGACCGGTCATTGTATCAATGAGCGGAGGCCTATCTTCAGCGGCTATGCTATACTCTTATTCACACATTCGACGCTGCGTTCGTCAACGAGCTCGACGTCGAGACAGTCTTGTCTAAAATCCTAGCTGTTTGATTTGACATTAGGAATCGAGGCTGTGAGCGAGGTTGTGGGCGAGTTCGTCGCTGTTTTTCGTTAGAGAATATGAAGTTCGTACATTAAACGTCAACCTCTCGACGCAGTGTAGTTCCAGCTCACGTCGCATTCGTCGCTGAGCACTAGTGTCGTTTAAAATACATTAGTGAATACCGTTTTTAGGCTCGACGCTGCCGCAGCGCTGACACAGCGCTGACAGCAAGGCGGTTTCCTTAGTGAATAACACTGCAGGTCTTTCGGCTGACATGATGATGAGTAAATACATTATCCAACACTAGTATTAAGTGCTCTAGAAAATTCACAAAATTGTATCCATTCAGGGATTTCGTTGAATCGGCATTCATTATCGTTGGAATAATTGAAGATGATTGGATAAAATAATGAGCTCGTTCCCTTTAAATGAATAACTTAGTAATAAAATAAGGCTTCAGGTCGGCGAAAAAATATTCATGTGGGCTTTTTCTAAACGAGTAACTAACAATAACCATACATTAACCATACAATGCATGACTCTTTTTCGCGTGAAAAAAAATATGGTGTTTAAATAGAAGTTTTACAACAAATAATTATGACAATTAGCGGCCTGTTCAGATATTTCTGACCACCCTGGCCGCTCCGATATATCTGGCCTACTACCACGAAAATCGAAATTCGTAAATTTCGAAAATTTTTCTCTGTTAGTCAAACGAAGGCGTCTTTAGAATGAGAGAGACAAATCCTCGAAATTTACGAATTTCGTTTTTCGCGGTAGGGCCGCTGATGACTCCATATCTGTGGAACTGGATACAGACGAATGTATTCCGTTCATCAATCTTGGTTATTTTCCATCTCCCTTATTCCTAAGCGTCTCCTAACTTAACAAGCTGATAAGTATTGTTTGTCCCTTTCGGTTTTATAGACATATTGATAAAATCGAATGTTTCTGAATAAGGAGAGTATGATAAGTACATAATAATAATATGTGAAAATATATAAGAAAAATCATTGTTTTGGCAGGGGGCTATTTCTCAAAAGTTTATAACTTCACGATTCTCGGAGACATCAGATACATACAATCATACATACAGCAAAAAAACATCAGTCGAATTGAGAACCCTCCCCTCCTTTTTTTGAAGTCGGTTAAAAAGTTGATTTTCCCATACTTATTGCATTACACATGGGTAGAAATTACACCCTTTTCTGGAAGCAACTTGATAAATGAATAAAGAATTAACACAATCAGCTGAAATTGATTTCAACCCCTATCTGCCCCGGACGCCCTCGGGTTCTTCGGGGAAAAATTGAAATTATTAATTCAAGGCCGGGCGAAATATTTGACTTTAATGAATGAGTTTAAAAAGATAATTAAATGATTCGCTTTCTTTTGGTTTTGAAGGAATTCACGGAGAAAATGGACGTATTTATGCAAAAAGGAACCAACCCACATGAATTTGTCATTTCAAAGATTGACTGGTTTATTTTGATTTATGGTGTTAATTAGATTGAAAAATTCTTGTGGGTTGGTTCCCTTTCGTATAAATATGTCCAAATATGTATTTTTGTGTCAGATTAAAATTAGTGTCATAAAGCATTTTAAAGTTATCAAACTTCGTCGAATATATAGCAGATAAAAAATAAAACCGGCCAAGTGCGAGTCGGACTCGCGCGTGAAGGGTTCCGTACCATTATCAATTTATTATTTAAAAAATACAGTTAAATCAACCTACCTCAAAAACTATAGGATATAATTTAATCAAACCAAAAATCGTTGATAGAGTTTATTAATGTGCATAACATATATTTTTTTTTGAATTTTATATCGCGTAGTTTAAAAAATAGAGGGGGGGGGACACACTTTTCAGACTTTGAGAGCTGATATCTCGAAAACGATTTGCTTAAATAGAAATGAGATTTATAACCCCTCATATCATTTTCAAAGACCTTTCTATTAATACCCCACACGCTTATATACAACTAAAAAAAAATTTCTATCCCTCAGTTACATGTATGGAGGGCCCCCACCCCAATGGTTTTTTTTACAATTTAGTATCATAATCATATAGCGGTTTATACAACACATATACTTACCAAATTTTGTTACTGTAGCATTTATAGTTTCCGAGTAAATCGACTGTGACAGACGGACAGACGGACAGACGGACATGACGAATCTATAAGGGTTCCGTTTTTGCCATTTTGGCTACGGAACCCTAAAAACGAAATATTGGACAACGTAGGTTCTATGTAAGATCATTCTAAAATTTATAATTGAAGGTCTTTTAAATTTGAGCATATTTTATGAAGAAAATATATCCAAGGATGCAAGTTTTGAAACAAAAATCAGGTTATAGGTACAGTCGACGTCAAAGATATTATTACGGTTTAGTTGCCAAAAATATATTTATACGACTTTATTGCCTTGACATTAAGGTCGTGTAAATATATTTTCGGCACCTAAACCGTAACGATATCTTTGATGTCGACTGTACATACATAAAGCATACTGAAATGAAGCGTTGGTGAAATTATCTCTTTTATCTTTTATTCATTTCTTTTTCAGTATAACAGGGAACATTTTCAATACCAAAAAGCAGTCTCCAAAATATTTAATTTTTCGGGACTGTCATCAAAATCGATGACCACATACACAAACAAACCCATGTACCTACAAAAGGTCATATGTGCCTATGGCGCCCATACAAAGTTACGTCTTTATTTCAGATGGATAACATGTGTCCCCTGGTTACGCCAAGAAGGTCCTATGTGCCTTCAAAGTCTGTACATACTTACGTCCTTATTACATGCCACCTGTCCTATTTTGATTGATGCATCCGCAGTCGGTAAAAAACGTTGAAGATGGATTGAGTAGTTTAAGTGGTTATTGTTTGCGAGCAATATTACTTAAGGTGAGGGTAGCTTGAGATTGAAATGGCGAATTTTTGTATTGATTTTCCATCGAAAAAACAGGCATCTTATTTATTAAATTAAAGTAACTGAACCATGTTTTTCGAAGTTGGACAAGTTTTTTTTTAGACTTTTGGGTCAATGTCAAAATCATGTTATGAGTATTTCCGGTGGACATTTTAAAAGTTAAAGGCTATGAGAGTTAATTTTCTTATGAAGCCCTTATTGTGATTTAAAGGCACTCCTTTCCTATTGAATTGTATGATAAAAATCACGACTACACACCTACCAGTTCCTTACTATTGGCCACAGGAAAGAGGGACTCTACAGTTCAGCTGAACACGCACTTTTTCTTTCCTGTGGTCGTTAGTTAACAGCCAGTGGACAGGTAGTAATGATTTTTATCATACAACGCAATGAAAAAGGAGCACGTAATGCAGATAAGGCTTTCATAAGAAAATCAAGCTTTATAGGCCTTAACTTTTAGATTGTCCACCGGAAAGACTCCGAACATGGGTTTGCGTTTGACCCTTTTAATATTATTTCCACTCAGAATCGCGAGCTCTTTCGATTTAATAGGAAATTTTTTTTGGTTAAACGTTTTTTTTTCATTCAGTATTATTTTTTCATACATTTTGTATGGCGGTAACGAAAAAGAAAGCTTGAAAAATGTATGTACATTTTGTACCTTTTTTCTTCCTATTAGAATCGAAAAAACTCACAATTCTGAGTAGAAATGTGGGGGGGGGGGGAGGGAATTTTGATAAAAATGGCCCAATTATATCCTTTTATGTTTAATATAGACTGTCATAGAACTCAAGAGAACTCAACACTCAAGAGAATTCTGTGCCTAAACGACCTCGAATATCAAATTTATTATAAAATTCATAAACCGACAATAAATTAAAACAAGACAAAACATGTTATCAACTTTAAACGCCGGTTAAATTCCCTTCAAAAGAAAATTTATTCATCGTCGATTCGTTAATTTTAGCAACTTTGGCAATTAAACAAACTCCGGACAAAGAAGTCGTTGAAAAAAGAAAATAATTACTTTCTTAATGACCATTACCAAAGGTACGGGAAAAGTTGTGAACAATATAAAAGGGAGTGCGAGGGTGTAACTTTAGTTAACTTTTTAGTTGAAAATATTGAAATATTTAAGGGGACGTGGTCTTGGGATTAACACTATGAAAATTCTTTACGAAGAGGGTGCAGTAAAGGGGTTCAATCGAAATGAACGGTTCGGTCCATGACGTCTAATTCCCTAAATGTCTGTTTCCACGAATGTCTATTTTCCTGGTCGTCTAGTTCCACGAATGTCTATTTTACTGATCGTCTAGTTCCACGAATGTCTATTTTCCTGGTCGTCTAGTTCCACGAATGTCTATTTTCCTGATCGTCTAACGAAACTGGAGCTACCAAATTTCTGTTAATTCCTTTTTCGAGTTATACTCATTAACTGATTTTTTCACCGAAGTGATCTCACAAGTGTTTTGTACACCAAGTTTGACACAAAATACTAAAATAAAACTTGAACGCTAAGAGCGTTTACACATTATCCGATCAGGACCATCGGATACCCAATAGAGGAAGGTGGGGTAAGACGTGGTAGCGAGGTAAGATGGGTACTTGGGTACCCTACCGAAACAGACAATGCAGTGTTACTAGAAAATTTATTTAAACGCCATGTAACTCTATTTAGCAGTACCTGTTAGTGTCACAAAGTTTCATCGGAGGAGTGCACGTTTCTACTTGGTATGTTTTATTTTTATTTTAAGTGGTTTTATCTAATTATTGACTTACATGAATAAAGTGCGTGACTGTTAATTATAATTAACAGTCACGCAACTGTTAATTATAATTAACAGTCACGCACTTTATGCAACTATATTAAAACTTTATGTTTTATGTTACTTAATGTAACTATATTAAATTGTCACACATCTTACATATCATATATATTATGATATGTAAGATGTGTGACATATTTTTTTTGATGTTTGTTTATTTTACTATTTTAAACTCATTAATTTGTTCCGGTCTGCTTCAATTTATAGCCTCAGAAAAAATTATAGGTACAATTTACAAGTCTAGTTTGGGAAATATGGGTTACCCGCTTGCGGGCAAGATGGGGTTGGTCCCGATGAATTGTTCTTTTTTGATTTTGATTTAATTTCAAATTAAACAATAAATGATTCTTTGTATAATGCATCATTGCGTCTATTCTGGTAAGCCCGAAACAGTTAATGCCTTATCCATGAATGGTCGAAAAAAGCCCAAGACAACTTCGAAAAAGAGGAGAAACAACTATTATCATATAAAACAGAAATAGAGGATGTATTCCGAGGCTAGTGAAGAATGGATCACTTGCCAGACTTGCGGTAAGTGGGCCCATTGTGGCTGCGCATCTGTGGAAGACAACAATGATGAAGCTGTCCATATCTGCCCGATTTGTGAAGATGACGTTTAAATTGTCTATACTCCATCTTACCTAAGGGGGGTACGTCGTCTTGCCCTATAGGTGGGGTAAGATAAGGAGATTTCGTTATTTTTTTAAAGATGATATCTATGGAAAAAATATATATTTGTTTATTTTGACTGATTATAATTGAAAGAAGAAAGACTGATTATTTTCTTAATAAAAGTTCCTACATTGTGCAATTCATTAATTCATTAAAGTCCCCATCTTACCCCACCTTCCCCTAATAACGGATAATATTAATAAAGTAAGACCATCGGATGCCCAATAATAACAGATAATATTTATAAAGTAATAAAACACGAAGAAACGATTAAATAAATCAACTTTTATTTCAAACTTAAAAAAAATATTTAAATTGCTTTTAAATTAAAATAATAATACTACTCGTATTAAACATTTAATTATACTCTTACGGCCTATTTCACAATCTCTAGTTAAAGCCATCTGTCAGATAAATAATAACACGTACTCTTTCTTCTTGCAGGTGAAAGAAAGAGATATTTTTTATCTGATAGATAGCTTGAACTGGAGATTATGAAACAGGCTATTAATAAAACTCCGTAACCAAAAAAATCGCACCGTTCGTGTTGTTCTACAGCCAAATAACTAACATCTACTAACGAAACTTCTTATTAAGAACAAGTTTCAAGAAAATGATCTTTCTAAGAAATGCCAGTACTGTAATTTTTTTTTTATTCAATTTATCTAGCAGCACCTGATAGGAGTTATCAAACTCGATATCCCGGCGATTCCTGTTTTTTTTAAGCCTGTTAAATATGCCTTTATATAACTTGGTGTCGCAGAAAGAAGCTTCTTTTTTAAGATAATATAAGAAGCTGTAAAAGTTTGGGGATTTTTTTAGAACTTTGGATTTGAAACGCCGGTGCCAAGCTTCTAGAGCATTGGTCGTGCGGTGTCGGTTTTCTGTGTCACTTAAGGTCGATGGCGGGAATTTTGGATACCAGTGGTCACGGTAATACTCTTTGAAATCTTCTATAGGGTCTGTCTGAGGTCGATTTTGATTTCGACGTTGACGTTGATTTTGACGTGGACGTTGGCTGCCCAGAACTAGCGAACACGCCTCTTCAATCTTGTCTGCTGGTAGCAGAGGGATGATTGATATCAAACGGGTTATATTTCGTCCCTTTGATGTTGCTGTCACATGAATTGCATTTGATTTTTTCCATATCGCTTTATTATAATGGAAAAAGCAGCCCGTTACTTTAACCTCAGGA
>JALPQI010007975.1:0-45037 GCA_025490895.1 Thaumatotibia leucotreta | reverse complement strand
AAGTTTCAATTGCTTTCGGTTTCAAGTAAGTAAATACAAGGAAGGATTTATTAAAAGTACCGCTTTTAGTAAACAATACCTTACGCTGTTAAAATTAAAGCCAAGACAAACACAGAATCCAATCTTCATCACTCTAAAGAAGGGAAGGGAAATAATTAAGATCTACCAAAAATCTGAAACTCTAAAAAATCTAAGTAGGTATCTACCTATCTACCTGCACATAACTTCTGTAAATTGCTTTTCACACATTAGCATCCATTTACGAATGGGCTTTCGTAAGTACGTCTCAAGTTTCAGTAATTGGCGAAATTATAGAAATAACAAATTATTTGTATATTTTAGAATTATATATTTACCTCTTTCCTATGTTATAGTTTACCAAATATAAAAAATAAAGATTAACTCAAAATTGCTCATTATGGCCCACTTTCCCCTTCAGGTTTTTCACCTTATTACTATGAAATACGTTGCTAAACTGTAAACATGTGTTTGACGTCGACCAGACCCGTCGGTACTCGCGTAGTAACAGCTACGTCAAGGTTCTGACGGCCTCGCATGTGACGTGTCCTAAGTATATGTATAGGTACACGTGTTTCTTTACATATTTAGCTCTTGTGGCCTGTCGTTATAGCAACTGTCTACGAATGAACCTATTAATATATGCATGCGCTTAATAATAAATAACAGGATTTGTAGAGTGAATTCTTATTAAAGGGCAATTCTTTCCATGAATTCGACATTATTAACTTTCCGTAACGTTAGCTAACACCAATCGATCTGGAAAAGACGTACTCGGTAGCCAGAGCCACTAGGCCTCCATCGGCAATCATTGCACCTATATTACCTGCGCCACCCTATTGCGGTCTGTTAACCCCGAGAGATAAGATCGTTTCGCTTTAGCCAAATTTCGCTCGGTCCCCGGCCGCTCAAGGTGACCGGTCGGGCCGTCGACATTCAGACGCCTTTATCAGAGCATGCGGTACGTTCGCGGCACGCCCATGTCTAAACGTCTATTTGTATGCGGTTGCTGGGCGCGTCACGGTGCGCGTACGACGTTATATTACTCATAATATTCGACAAATGTGACAGCGACCTGGCCAAAACTACGTAGAATTCGTCTAGGATTATTCTATCTGAAAGGCATAAATATCTTTAGCTGAAGTCAAGAGCATCACACCCGGAACATTACAAAGAGTTCAAAACGCAAGCTTGTAATCCAATATACATCACCATTCGCATGAGCGTACGTCATAACATAAACAACGTTCGAACCCTTTATAAGTATTTACATAAATAGTCGTGATATCTTGACTCTAACTTCGAGTTACTAATATGTTAAGCCGTTACTGATTTATAACAACGTTCTCCGTTCGCAACTGCCACCATCAACTATTTGGATTTTGACATTTATGACAGTCGATTTGCATTGCATTTCCATTTAGCTGAATGTACTGAGGCTGCATGCCGGCATCCGTCGCCTAGGAATCCACCACCGCCTTGTCTAAAGCCAATTCGTCGGATAATAGGAATTGCTCGCATAGTGAACCTAGTTTGCAAGCAATTGATTTATTCACTGATACCCTCCAAATCAGACCGCCAATAGATGGGGCCCCTTCAGGGTCATCGAACTGCGTTTATTTTCCGTTTCGCTGCTGTTATTTTGCTAAACTTGGCAAAAGTTGTGCCCTCTAAGCGAATTAGGCGCAAGCCTACCGATATGCCTCAACTCCCAAATACCTAGTAGGATTGGTCTTTCAACTGTATTATAACCCTAATTGTAGTAAAAAAGGTTAGGATATATAAAAAAAATAAGGTACGTCAACGGCAAATATCGAATGCGTCTCCCTTGAGACGAACAAGGCAATCATTGGGTGCAACGGAGAACTCCATTAAACCCGGCGGTTGGCGTTGTCACGTGACGATCGCCTGCGGGCGGCCCGCCAGCCTTCCCGTTCAAGCACTAAATAAAAAAATGAACTGCTGAGCAGCGCTTACTGAAAGTTACGCACGGAACGGGAAATTATACTATTATCTCTTTTTGGACACCTAACTAAAATAAACATAAAGTAGGAAGGATTTCGTTAATTGGCAAGCAAATCTATGACATTAATCTTCATTCTCTATCTTTTGATTATCAGTCTACGATTTGCTGCTAATTATACGTCATCGAAACGTCAATATTAAAAATACATATAAGTGCTTATTTAAAAACGATTGTTGATTCGTGTTATTTTAATGCTTGTTTATGAAGTGAGTGAGTTTACGAGTGATGCGTTATTATATCATATTTTTTCTGCAATCTTCGTATAATTTACTATTGAATTAACAAAAAGGATTAAGCAATATCATCTAAAAAATTATCTTGAAGTATCAGTAACCCTGTCAGGACATATTTGTATGTACACTGTATGCCTACAGAAAAAATATCGTGTTCATTGTTATCAAAAAACACTTTCTACCACTAACCTGCCTTTATTGTGTAAAATGCGTACCGTTAAATTAGGCCAAGAAACGAGTTCATCAAGCTAAACCATTAAAAAAGTAATTATTAGGGGTAAACAAATATTGATTCGCCGTTGAACTTAGAATTGATTACAGGTATGTTGACAGTCGGTATGTGGCTAGCACGGGCGCGCCACGCCTCACACCGACGCTACTTTTCCTTTAATTGGTTTCTTTTTTATGAGGATCACTTTAATTGAATTACGTTTGCCAATTACAATTACGCCTGTTTTTAATCTGTGTTAAAGTGTAACCTGGGTTTTGATGTACTGTAGGTTGCTTGTTTCTACTTATTATGAATTAACCACCATAACTTTTATTTCCACATTGCTATACAAGTTGGCAAAAAAAATAATGCAGTCCCGTTGACATTGACGTTTTGGGACCCAGAGTAAAGCCCCTCAAAAGGAGGAGTGGACTTATTTTTGACCACCTTCTATATTATGATTGAGCAACGGTATAGGTACCTATTAATAAAAAAATGTTGTTGGTGCAACTACGTATCGTTCGTAAAACATAACTGTTCAATCGGTAGTCTGTGTAGTTACACCATGTAAAGTTTTACATGGTGTCACAAAACCAGTGGACATCCGTTTAATGTAAGGTTGCCAAGACCCGTGAAAACCCCTGGATGTTAGAACCCAAAATCCGGATGTCACAGCGTTCGGGCACAGTGCATATGTAGCGGATAGTCTATAGCTATATTTTTTTGAACCTGGACTACAAAGACTGCCCGGACGCCCCCAGGACGCCCTCTAAACTAGGACTAATCCGGAAAAACCCAGACGTATGGCAATCCTAGTTTGAAGGCATATTAGATTTGTTCTCCGACTTTACCTTATCAGGATACGAGACCTGGCTTAAACGGGTCACATCCATATATATCGCAGTCTTTAAAATGTTATGATCTGTATTTATTTATTGAATTGCTCCTTAAATTGGTGTGACCGACGGCCTGGTGGTCTTAGCAAAATATTTCGACCCCACGAAATGTTTTCACTTTAATTACGCGCCTCGACCCGAAAACAGTCCAGTAGTCGTACCATGAGCTGCCGCTTCGTTATTAATGCGCATTTACTTTCTACCCGGCTCGCTCGCGCCAATATGCGAGTACGAGCGGGATGGATAGAAAGTAAAGTCCTCGTTAAAAACGCCGCAGCGGCTCATGGTAGGCACACAGGTGAGGTTCTTTACACGGCAGTGGTTCACGCGACGTCTCCTAATTCAACTATGTATATAATTCTGAGAAACGATTTTATTAACTTCATCAATATTTAATGCCTTAAAAGGTACAATAGCAATGGAGTGCCAATGATACCTCGTATTTATTATTGCCTTACGTTAACCTTGTCTGCCTTTTGGATCTTACGGACACCAATGGATAGCTGTTCGGAATCAAATATATACGAAACATTGTGGCTCATTTTCAGCATTTTTATTTGCAGTTTCGTGTAGGTACTTATAAATGCGACTTACAGACATCTACCATGTAGGTTACATTCGAAGTCAAAGATCTAATTACGGTTTATGTAATCGTAAAATTGAGATTATTGGAACCGATGTATCGCGAGAATGACCCTATTAATTGACTTAACCCTAATTTGACTGAAAATCAAGAACCGCAGAATTCTTTCCATAATACAACTAAACCACTATACATATAATCGTGCGTGCTCTTTTGTTTTCTTTTTTACGATACAGCCAGGAATTTTAAGTGGTTATTAAATGATTTGCTTGTATGTTAGGTTGTCTTTATAGATCCAAATGTTTTTTTAATCGAACAAACATTATCCTAAGCTATCTAATATTTCGGTAATGGTAAGTTAATGCACATTGCATTATTATCCATCAGATTGATATTTATAGGAATGCATTATTATAATAGAGCGTCTATTAAACTCTAATTAATTTAAAAATACATAGGTGTAAAGGATAGGAGGATAGGCTTACAGTGTTTGACATTGCCATGCAGTTGTTATTACATACGATGCATGCTGATTCAGTAGATCCCTTAAATAGTTATATTATGAAGGTATGTTGACATTCGACTGTCAATAATGCGCCAAGTCATGTAAATTTATCGGTTAAGGTAATGATGTGCAATGATCGACAAGAGTCAGCTTTAAGTCTACAACGAAACATAATTATACAGTCGTCATATTTTAATGACAAGGGGCTTAATCGCGTAAATTTTGTTTCATATTTTCCTGACGTTTCGGGCACGACGTTACACCCGGGGTCGCAGGACGACTCTAGTCTGCCTAGTGCCTACGACCACGGGCGTAACGTCATGCATTAAATTAATGCACGAAAATGCCTTCGCGCGCAGTAGTACCACAAAAAAAACCAGTGTGTGGTACAAGCGGCCGCCAGACTTTCTACTACTATATTCGTCATAATACTGTAGGGAATAATATTCGTAATACTGTGGCGAAACTATTCTTGTTTACTAGGGGACCCTAAAAATACTTATTGTTTGGTGATGCAATGTAATTATCTAAAATAAATTCTTTGCTGTTTCAGGCTTCTAGCATATTCACCTAATGGCTTGTCAATGTCTCTTACTCTTAACCCTTCTTCCGAGGAACTGCTAAGTCATTATTGCCATCGTCAAGTGACAGCCTAATGGCAATGCGTCGTGAAAAGCTTTGAAAGTTTCTGACATTTAATAGTCAGTGGTTGGCTTTATATGACTTTTCACTCCGATGTACGCTTTCAGCCTTCTCGGTATTTTACCTGCCATCCATTTATATGTTTTCAATTCAATTTCAAAATGTCCAATGTGCTGCACCGACTTGAAAAAATTGTGAAACAACATTGTCTATCTTTATTTGACTCAGATAATAGACCGTATCAATTACAAGTAGGTAAACTATCAATTTACTTAAGAATCATAATAAAGGACAAGAAATTTGCAGTACCGATTTATTCTGCAGCAACGACAATAATTTTAGCTATTTTGCGAGAATAAATTCGGTCTCACGGCCTTTTAGGTAGATTAAGTTTAGCCAGTTTATCCTGTCCGATCTCTATTTTTACGCCTGATGGAGCGACACTGGCCCGAGAATGCGGCTCGGTTGCAATTCCGGTAAAATGTCCCTGTCAACGACCGTTCACCCGATATAGTGCGGGCCCCGGTACCCGAGTGATCGACCTGGACTCCTGCCACGAAGCCCGGGCTAATTATAAATCCGCTCACAGAATATACAATTCCATGCTAATAATGTCAAGGAATTAAATTGCATACACTTAAACTAAAATAAAACATGCTTGCAATTAATGCTCGCTTTCAGTTCGATGGCGTTGAATACGACGCAGTTTGCCTGTTTTTAAAATGTTGTTGTTGTGGTTATTTCTGGAGGAATTCGTACTCCAAAAAAATAATGATCCAACTAAATCCAGAATTATGTCTCTCATTTCTAGTTGCGTATAGGATACTCTCCGCGATATTATTTACGTGGTCCAACGTCATATGCGCGGCCGAATTCAACTCGTGGATTTAGGTCGCGCGTCAGCTGACCAAAACACCGACCTGATACACTTTGCATATGTGGAATCTACTTTAACTGGAGAATAGGTGTTGTTACGATAACGAGCCAGCCAGTCGCGTTCTCGCGGCCGATTATTGCGGTTGCTACATCTGTACTGAATCATATTCGGTTTAATCTCAGTGCAACGCGTGAGTGAGTTTAACGCCAAACAGTGCTATTATGTACTGGTATATACGACCGGTTGACTAAATTCTGCGTACTTTTAGCCTCGCCTATCAGATCTGGCACGTGCTGACCTTAGTACATCTCGCGTGTTAGTGTTTTAAATTTTATTAGTTCCACATTTCCTATCCTTGCAGACACCTGTGTTGAATTTGTTCGAGTGACCTTACCGATCATGCGTTACCGGGAAACGTTCGGTAGCCTCTAAATTCTGTGACGGCTTTCTAGCCTTGCATTTAAAACTGTCAAGGTGATTGTGGTATGTCTAGTCTGTTAAGCTCGTAAAGCATTAGTGCACTGACCCACCAGCCGTGCGTGAAGTCGGGACGATGGTGCGCGAAGGGGAGAGGTCCACGCGCGCCCTCCTGAGGACTGTGGCCGCCACGCTCCGGTGCCGAGCGCTTACACTGGTAGGTACGTCTGGCTAGCAACGCTTACACTTTTAAGATTTACCGTGCTTCTATTGTTTATGGCTTATTTTAATGTATAATTTGACACTCTAACACTTATGGTTTTATTTAGTCCAAAGCTCGTGCTGTGTTTCAATGCAATACGCTCTTTTCTTGTTTTGATAATTAACCTTTCTATTCAATATAAATGCCGTTGTCATGTAAATAAAATAACTATTTAATTAATTATAAATGAAACCACCTTTCATTTACAATTTAATAAAATAATTATTTTGTATACATGACAATGGGCACGTGTTACACCTATTATTTTAATGTGTTTATACAAAATTCAGTACGTGGAATATTGATATCGTCACTGATATCGTTTATATTCCATGACGTCACCTATTGTAATAATCCACATCTTTTGTTGTAAAATTTATATTGTTATTTAACGATACAATTTTGCAAGTTTCATGTCTTTATCGTTTATCACTATGTGCAAGCGTTTCAAGCGAAACTATGTTTATTATTTCATTATTATATTTTTTTCATTATCGAGAGCGACGGAATGTTCTTTTGATATACTCGTCAGGGTCGTGTGCCACTGTATCTAGCAGTAGGTATCTACCAAAAATTAACCACCTTTGTGTTTTTCGGCTAACCTTAATTTTTTAAGTTGTAAAATGTCTTAACCATTTTAAACTATAGTATTATATATATAGATTCTCATGAAGTAGATAGTATATAAGTTATTTGGACGAGCAATAAGAAAAACCTTACCACCAATAAAGAAAGTTATTTAGTTTATGTATGTTTTTAAGTGAACTTTAAATAACAGTTTCATGTTAAGGTAATTTCTCTGTGTCGGTCACTCGTTTGTGGATCTTGGCCAGTACCTTGGTTGCACTGGGAGCTAATGATCTGTCTCCGTACCGACCCCGTGTCTGATTACGTATTGCGGCTGCCTCATAACGCATTGTTTTTTTTGTAGCCTCTTACACTTAAGTATTAATGGATAGGTCTCCTACATACCACCTGTCCGGTGCATTGGAACCCAATAACAATTTAAAAATAGACTATATGAGACAACAAACAGTGGCAACAATGTTGTTTCGCCTAATCGCTAAATAATTAACAGCAACTGAATAAAATAAGAAGTTCTTACGATCACGCATGCGTTAATGTACAACTTCATAGTGGTAGCGAGCTATCAGCTCCTTGGCAAGGCCGGAGATCACGTTTCTTCTGCCCAGAGATACAATGTCATCTGTGGCTATCAATAGCACTGATAAGCCGCATAGATTACTATACAGCTGCCATTGCACCATTGCTGTATGTTTTCAAACAAATAGGACAGATCATTGGAATAATGAGTGATTATTGCATCATTTCGCTTTTCGTCACAGTTGGTTCCTGCGCTTTATTTTGATGTTTGTTTTGTGTTCGTATCCACATGCTATATTATATTCGTCCTAACATTTCCAGTGTTGTTACAAGTACCTAATTAGGACAATTATTGGTACTTTTCATTATTTTCAAGCACTGAATGCAAAGCACTTGCATTCGACCGTTTAATTATAATAATATTTTTAGTGTTGCTCATGTTTCACGATAGGTTAAATTCATTCGTAATAAAGTTCTACAGATTAAAGTACATGTTACCTGTCTATATTGTGTTTCAAAAGTTTTCCATTTAGAAAATTGCTCAAGATAACACTTCAACGCGGTGCGAGCACTGATGTAATAGCCGATAAGTCGAATTGGGTCGCACATACGTATCGTCCGCTGCATATGTAACCCAGAAACGCGAGCGAATTGTCGCTGCTTGTTTACCTACGTCCGTCTGCCGGCGGTGCAGGTGCGGCAGACATTCGGCCCGAGTTGACCCACTTACACTATCATCAAGTGCACCTATACAGGGTGTAATCGTTACGTGTTGCCAGGCCATCATTCCGTAAATATAGCAGATACCAGAAAACTTCTAACTGATATCGAAAATACGTTACCCAACGAGTAAAATTACACTAATAACTTTTTTGAAATAAAATCAGAAATATCTCAAATATTAACTTCAAACCCTTTTCCATACATTTAGCACGTAACCGTTCATTCAAAGAGTAGTGTAATACCAATATTTTTTTATTTAAGAATAAATGTTAGATTAATTATTTCATAAACGGTAGTATTATTATTTTATTACAATGTATTCGTACAAATAACGAATCTCTAACAGTTTTATTTGTTATGACATCCGACATTTTTTAAGGCTAGTCGCCATACTAAATTTTTAACTTAGTATTTTTAATATTACTCCATCTATTTAGAAAAAGTTATTAATACAATTTTACTCGTTGGGTAACGCACTTTCGATATCAGTTGGCAGTTTTCTGATATCTGTTATATTTACGGAATTATGGCCTGGCCACACTTAACGATTACACCCTGTATACTTCTACTATCGTATTATACGTTTACGTAGATTAGGGTGCAGCTAGATTAATATGGCTAAGTCGAATGCAAAGATAATATTTTAATCGATAATTTATCTAAGCCATATTTACCTGTGTAAGTCCCGTCGCTAGAATGAGGAAAGGAACGGAAGTACATGTTTGAAATCAGAGATTCTCTTTGTAAAAATACTCTTATAATATTAGATACCTACTTATTTCGAATACAAATGTGTACGTCCTTGTCCTTACTACTATTTCAATATTTCCATATGATGGTTGAAATAAAACAGATACGAGTACACTTCAAAGTACGACGTGAACCTTATAATAAAAAAATACCAAATTGGAAAGTGAAAGCAGGATTTTTATTGTTTTTGTCGTAACATTCCACGGAGTCTAAATATAAGTTAAATAAATACCTACGCATTTAACTCTAATGGTATTTCCTAATCCACCCTGAAATAATTTAAATGAGTTGTTATCTCTGTTTCCATCTTTCCTTTCAAACCGTGATGGAGTAATAAATAAAGAAGCACGTGAGATAAAATTCAATAGATTTTTCCGAAAGCATTGCCATCAATAATCTGCACTGAAATAGGATGACTGTACCAATAAAAACATTACTCTTGCAGTTATCGAACACGACTAACACAAGTGTTGTAAACAGAAATGAGTCCATTTGGAGCTCGCATTCAATTTCTTCCCCGTTCAACGGTATCGCGCCATCGTAGGCTGTCGCGCGCTTCCTAGCGGCGATCTCAGATCCAGCCGATAGCGCTAAAAAATTGCACTAACAGCAGGTAATACCCGAACTGCCAACGGCTTCCTACTTCATGCGCTGTTAATATATTTTTCGATATCAATTCCTTTTTGTTAACTGGTTTATAACTTGAATAATGTATGGATTACAAGAATCATTACCATTAGATAAAACAAAGAGATTATAATTAAGAATTACACAATTGCATAAGTAAGCAAACCAATATTCACCTGTATGAATCCGACCGAATTTTAAGTGAACCCGGTAAATCTCTTCGTTTTCTGACCAAAACCAGTGAGGAATACATGTTGTATGCATCAGCAAGGTAAGGATGTTTTCAGGCTACCCTGTTTTCCCCAACGGCACGTGTTCACTGTTCAGATAGAAATAAACCGCCTACGTTTTCTATTCCTAGGTATTCGATTTCCATTTGCGATTGAAATTACTGTTCTACGTATTAAGCCTCATTTGTTGTTCAGAAAGTTTATTTTATTTATTGCAAGGTCATAGTGCTTTTATAGGTAAACAGTGAAATGCATGTAACAATCGGTCTATAATTAGCGATAGAGTGGGTTTTCATCGTATTCTTAGAAACAAACTCGTTTATCTGTGTATCGAATTCGGATTTTTGGTTCTTTTGTAACAAGCTATTTCACTGGACGATATTCTCGTTACCTAGTTATTTTGGTCGATGCTCTTAGCTTTTAATTATTCCTCGCGGCATTCGCGGCGGCTCAACAATGTCATGTTTTACTACTTGGCTGAACGAGATTTTAGCTTTTCCTTGTTTATGACTGGATCCATTTGCTAAATATTAAATATCTATCATGTAGACCGCATATTGTTATTGTATAGCTTAAGAAAAATATTTTTATACATATTAGATGTCATATACCATATAACAAAGAAAAGATACCGAGTTTACTGAGATGACGTGGGTTCAAATCCCACCTCCGGCGTTGGTAAACTCGGTACTACATCTCTTATATGCATAATTTTAATTTACGTAGGTACTTATACATATTAGTGTAGTAGTTACTACTTCAAAACACAACTTAAAAATATTTAATAAAACAATTTGAGCTGTTCCACAAAAAATATGTTTGATAAATGGAAATGAGTCCGCTATCTCGTTTTGTTATTGTGGATTGCGCTGATCGTTCAGTCCGTTATCGTGGTGTGCGGTACATCGGACCAGCATCAGCAACCCAGCACAGTCTGGGCGACGTCGGCGGCAGCGTGCCGTATCACCGGAGCCGCCGTCCGCAGAGATGACTATGCTCGCTCTCATTCATTAGAGGGGTGGGGAGAAGGGACGCAAGACGTCGCGCGCCGCCCGACAATATCGATTTTGTCCCACCCTCCTCCCGCTTCGCATCCACCACCCCGCTCTCAGCATCCGACCTCGAGTGCTCTCCTCTCGCGCCTACCGAACACCTCCCGACACAAACTACGCCTTAACGGCATGACGCCACAGCTCAAAATTCTGATACCCGATCGAGACCGAACGCGACGCCGCCGATCCTTAATGTACCTTCTGGTCGAAAGTCACTCGGTCGAGATTGCAAAGTCGAGGCGACAGTCCACGCCGCTGAAAAAATAAGCTTTTTGTTACAATTAAAATGGTAAATCAAACCAATTTTAGTAATTGCGAGGTCAAACTTTGAAGTGGCGGCGCGCGCCGAAGGCGGGCTTTTAAAACGCGTATGATTTTTAATGGGGCTCTCCTAATAACGTACTGAGGACCGCAGCTGTGGCTTCTGGTAGATGAGTGAACTGATGAGGCGAGTCCTACACTCCATAATCATTGCTTTATTGCTGTAGCCGTTTCCTCGTGAAGGAAACGGTTTGAAGTGCTGATCGTAAACACAACCCGCGAATAAATTATTATTTGTACACCACGTGTCTACTACTGTTATTATACAACAAGGTGTTTTCCGTATTTCTCCTCTCTTTCTCTCTCTCGTTTGGATTACGCTGAAAATAGAACTTCTTATTTACAGTCTACTATAAATATCGTATTGGAATTTGCCTTTTCGATAAATCAGGGTTCGTTAATTAATCATACAATATAATTATTCAAGCTTCTCAAAGATTCTTACTGGAAGAAGTTAGCACGTATTTTTAGAATTTATATGATAATATTGATAATTGCGAGATTGTTACATTTATACTTTCTCAAAGCTTTGAAATTGAGATATTGACAGCAGTGACAACGGTTTAAAATAGTATCGAAATACTTTTTACTTGTGCGTCTACTTTCTTGTAAGATCAATTATTTACAGATCTAATCTGTTCAATGCTCTGTTGCATTTGTTTTTCCTTCCAGTTTCTGTACAATTCGGATGAAGTTGGGCACCAACTTTTAACACCTTTACAAAGTGGTTCACTAAAGTGCCTAATGTTCTTTCGTCGTAATCCTCTCCCCGCCCATGTTTTGACACAAAGCGTTAAAAATGCTATAACATAAAGAGAAGGCTTCGGTCCAAACTACTTGCCTGGTCGAAAGTATGCTGAGTTGCTGACCCGTCTGATAACTCTTATTGAGACAGGTCAGGATTGATATCAGGTCAATTATTGTCTTTTTGCGACGCCTTCAACTCTATTTTTGTCGTCTAACGTAAATATTAGAGCCTTTGAGTTTTTTGAGACTCTTTGTCTAATCATACATACCTACACATAGCAACTATTTGTTGTACGTATGTGTGTGTTTGTTTGGCAGCATTAATTATAATATTGAAATTACAATGTGCTTAAAGTATGTAGTGTCTTTAAACCTAAGCAGAATGTTATTTGTACGCATTGTTTCTCTGAGCGTTGATTAGAGTATACACGAGATTAGTGCAAAGAGCTGCCGCAACTGTTTAAAGCCGGCTAATTGACGTGATTAATTAGTGGCACCCGGCCTGAATGTAATTAGCATTCATGAAAATACTTTATTCAAACAAATGAGCGTACGGAAATAGCTGTTTTTTAATAAAATTCACGACTATTAAATACTTGTAATCCTTAACATTAACTCTACGATTATTCCAAATGTCAAAATTGATAATACAAGAACTTTAACATTTCGTCTGTGGTGGAGCCAAAATCGGGCTTATTGTGCTGTTAAAATTTAAACAGTGAATCGGAGGATCAAGGTCACAAATTTTAATAAAACGGTTTAGACAGTAACAGCCGAAATTTTAAGTCATCGCCATAAATTTATCTTAAATAGGTATAGTATGCAAAATGTCCACTTAAAATGTTGATCTCATATTCAGCAGTAATGAGCTAGATTAGATACTAAGAGCCTATTCCGTATCATCAGTCTTACCAATGTGGATAAATGTGTAAACATTCATTAGTTCGCATGTATCGGACTCTATTAATGAATACAAGAGTATCTTAGTTATTATGGAAATAGCCGTCAAATGCGTCTGCCCGAACCTGCCCTGGCGAGGGGAACGTGCGGTAGGTTATGGCATTGCATTGCATCCGACGATTCGCTGCAAGGGTGGTTTTGCATAAGTATACATACACTGCATTATGGCACAGCCGTGTGTGTGTTTGTCTACGTTAACCGCAGGTTTTATGAATGCTACCCTGTAATTATGACGTTTGATACGCGAACGTGTTTATTTCGGATTCAATTGCTATGTTTATTTATGTTGCGTAGTGGCATTGTTGCTTACGTACGGTCATTTTAGTTTGTTTATAAATGTTCAATGAGTTATCTAGCGCGGTGGAGGCGGAAATAACACGAGATCGATATGGCTCGTCAGGCTGTATGGACCGGCGCCTTGCTTTTGACCTGCCGTAACTCTTGCCCCTGCTATCCTGGTATTCTTTTCTGAGCTAACACTACGGCCTCTAGAACCTCCTTCATTAACGTCACGTTCAAATGTATTTCTTGCAAAATGTGTTAGTACCTACAATGTCCACATATTATATGTGTAATGCATAATAAAATTTGTCAGTTTACGTGAAACGTTTTATAATATATATGTGTATAAATTTATTTTAAATTAAAATACTTGGGTATTGCATTTACTCTGAGATATTTTATGACAATCCACTGTTCAGGGAGCTAGCTGTTACAGAGCTTTATGTCTCGCTGCAGTACCCAAGAAGAGCAAGGTTTGAAGTGGGAGTTATGATGAATACCTATACTGTCGCAGATGAAGAAGATGATAGATAGTTCAGGTTTTAGAAGGAGTGATAACAATCAAAAAATTACAAAAACTGTAGGTACTATAACTGTTACTTTCGAATCTGAATTAATTTCCAGACTCTAGGGGCTTATGTCCCAAAAACTCACTGACAACGGGAATATTGTTGTTTGGCCAATCTATATAGCCCCATAATCTCCTTTAAATACCGACAGAACAGGGTGGTAGCACGGCCTCCCGAAACTGCATGTAAGTGCTAGTAGTTCATTAGGGGTGCATTAAAGGAAATCTACCTTTATCTTTGTTTATTAAGTGTTGTCGTGAAGTGCTTTCTTCGAATCAACAAACTGCCATGGTAATTGGGATAATGTTCTTGCGACAATTGCATAGTTCGAATACTTCTAATCAAAGTTAAGCACTAATATACAAAGTCTGGGTGAGTTTTTTGGTTTCATAAGCATACTCCTGAAGTATAAGTAAGTGATGGTATCCTGTATACCAATCATTTGTAGAATCAAAAAAAAGTAAACAAACCTAAAAACTTGCATTATTTCATAATCACGCACTTAAAACGCAGACTTGGTTTTATTACGAACTTAAAATTTTGAACCACACACACATACATTTTTGGTTAAAATTATTGTTATTTATTAGTATTAACGTAAAAATATATCTGCGAACGTGTTTCACGATATGTGTCAAACACGTCAAATGCTATGGAAAGTCAACCATGTTTGTTTACATTTTTTTAGTTTCTACTGATAATTGGTATAGGATAGGTTATAGTTCAATATCATACCAATCCATTTTATTGTGTTGATATAGCGTCAGTAGATGAGTAGGTAAGACCGCGAGCTTATAAAGCAATAGGCTAATGCAATATAGATATAGTACTTATATGCAGATTCCGTCAGATGATTAAAAACTCGTGCGTGCCCACTTGACGCAGTGTTAGCTTTTTGCATCGTTGTGCGGTGTGGTGGCAGTAATGAAACGCGCCAGCGTGTGCGTCGGCCTACGTACGAGCCTTGCATTGGGTCGGGTCAGTGAACCCACCCGCCCACTATCGGGGTAAATATGCCGAATGCACACAGATGCGCGCGCTGCTACCCCCCGACACCCCTCCGCTGCATCGCACGCAACCCCATGTCTCACACCATCACATAACCCCCGCCGCCCGTTAAAACTCCTAATTGATTGCACAAATTTTCTCGCAATAAATGTCTTTTTACGCCTTTAATGATGTAAACTTGTGCAGTTACTAGAGGCTTAATTGATATCGCCATGCGTCTCGTTGCCGCGACGGCTGATAACGCGTCACCGCCTCGCCGCCTTGCCGCGGTGTCGTCGACTAGACCGTAGATAATTAATTAATGACAATAGCGACTGACTCGCGTATTTACCACCACTCCATATGTGTATTGTTTGCTCTCGATCGTCACAAACCCTATTCAACTATTAAACAATTACGCAATAGATGAAGATCACTCGAAGTAAACAATATACTCGCTTAAAGCAATACGAGTAAAAACGGGTCACTCTCAATCTCTGTACAGTACCTACGATAAGTACAATGTCCATCTCTTGATTAAAACCATAATATACGAACTCTGCGGAATGTCGAACGCTATCAGATGATGTCATCGTGACGTCATGCCAGTAAACACGAATATGTGCAAGGGCTGAGACGATCCCCGTCGGGCAAAAACCTTTATTAGATGTCATTGACATAACTACTGCACTCCTACAAAGCACAATACTAATTAACTTAAACTACACTTTTTTTAAACTTGAGCCTTTGTACCGTTTCTCTCTCGTTTGGTTTTATTTGGTCTGTTTGTTTTTGTTTTATTAGTTCAGTTGTTGCTTTTATGATTTCTGATCTTCTATTAAATAAAACATTTTTTTGTAATATACGTGTTTTTATTGTAATACCGAAGTAACTAAACAAATTGTGAGAGTACAGTCTTATTCCTGAAGACTCAATCTTTTTCATCGAGAATTTAAAGCTCGTGTTTTTTTTGTGAGCTGAATGCATGACATAGTTTTCGACATAATGATTCAAAGCAAGCACACGAGAAAAACAGGATGTAGATATAAACATTTTATATATTATTATTATATTTTTTCTTTAAATATAGTCGTGCCCCAGCGTAAACTGAAAGGCGTCTGCCAATCTTAGGAGATAATGAGACAGACTGCTAGTTGTGCTAGAAAGCTCGCAGTTACGTCTAAGCAACCTCGTTTAAGACTGGCTCCGTCTAGACAAACCCAATCTAAATAAACTTACCACATAAGACTTAGACTCGAAGCGCAATATTCTCATGAATATTTGAAATTCTTTTCGAATCCAAAATCATTGCTTCGTTGAGGTTAAAAAACCAATACAAACAACATCCAATCAGACGTATTCGGAATATAAATAGCCGTCTAAAGGTTATTCAACCGATAGCATGCCTTGCTAATGTCGCTGTCTTACGTGTATTAGCCGTGATTGAGATGAGGTACCAATTTGCTGCGTCACAGGAGGACGTCCTGGGCTGCATCTCTCGTCTCAGTGTATAACGCGGGAAGTCGGGAACTGTACTCGTCAGTTGTTTTGTATCATTTTGCTTAAAGTTTGAAAGCTGCTTGAATAATGAGGTAACAGAACTTAAGTGCTTACTGGTGTTCTCTTACTTAAGACGAAATGTTAATTATTCATGAATTAGAACAATGTTATTTCGCCAAAAGTACGCGCAAAAAAGAATCATCGACACATAAAAATCTCTCGATTTATTTAACAATGTGCAGCATTTCAGTAGTTTATGTACCGTATGCTGTTGATGTCGCTAGGATCGGCGCATAAGTCGGAGTCAGCATTTTACGGAAAGTATTGGAGTCACAGTCCTAAACTTTCCCAATAAAATAACGAGTTTATCGCTTCCGATGCTCTTAATCCGCGGCGGGAACTATTCCGCCCACGCGAAGGACTCGTCAACAGTGACGCACCGACAGGTATATATTTCATTCATACCTACTAAACTTCTGAACTCTACTCATTGAGGTATAAGAGGATAGTCTGTCACATCATAATGTTGATACTGAAAGCTGTCTAATCGATTCGAAAGGGTAAACTGTATTTGGAAATAAAAAGAATCTTTGAAATACAAATAAATATTTGTATTACACATATTGACCTAGGTCCAATCTAGGTAGGTAGACATACTTTACAAATAGGTAACTACTATAGGCAGGCACTGATACATAGACATTATGTATTAACCTTTTTGGCGCCACGTCAAATACAAAAGCTACCACGCAGACCTCACATCAACAAAATGTCAAAACTGAAATTAAATTTTACGTACATGCGTGTAGGTCTATGTTACTCTGTGGACCAAGACTTATATGTCTTTGGCGTTGAACCTACGGTGCCAATATATCGGTCGTTGGCGTCTAATAGGTTAAACTAATGCTCACTACACAAATAAATCCCCTTTTCGGCATTCGAACCCAGGACCTACACCTTCATAGGCACGGGTTCCTGTCACCTGTCGGCTGTGAAGGCCGTTGATTGATATAATATTGATGGGTTAAACCACTGATGCTAATTCTGTAAGAAGATGCCCCTTAAACATCTAAGATCATAAACTTGTTAAATCCGACAACGTTCGTAATAAAGTTATGTGTAGGCAGCGGATAAAGCGTGGGACGTTTCTCTATTTGTTGGCTCCGTCTTGTATAAGAGGCGATTTGCAATTATCTGGGAACAGGCCCCACCGCCCACGCGTTTTTGTCTGAAACTAGTTCACCGAACGTTCCGTTCACATGTTTTATTTCAGTCTCCACCTATTTGTTTACAAAGAATAACTCCTGGTGACAGGAGTCGTTTGTCAAATATACAATATTTTATTCAAGCACTTTAATCTTTTAAATTATGTAGGTATAACTTTCAGCATATTTTTACAAACGTATAGTCGCTTATTTGTATGAACTTGAATTTCAGTAAGAGTCTTTTGTAAAGCTCTCGACATAAATGAGCTTCGCATTTTGAGTGCCCTGTGTACAACTGTGCACATATTATTAGTCACTTGGAGTTGTACGCTTATGCGTTGAGACATTGTTAGTGTATTCGATTTCAGCTCGGCCGGAACGATGACAACAGAAGTTGCCGCCACGAGATGCGCTCCGAGTTCACATCCCCAGCTTCGTTCATTAGATAGTTAACTACACCGAAATAGTGGATCACGTCCCGCTATCAGGTGTGCAGCAAACAAAACGCTGAATAGAGGCCGGGTTAAACATGCACGACGGGTGTACGGGTATAATTAAAGTTTAGGAGACGCTCACGTCGCCCGTTAACCTCGTTATCGGGCGCTGGAAGTGGGTGAGACGCGAAGGGGAGGGGAACAGGCTCGGGGTAGGGGGGAAAACGGGGAAAATCAATGACAGCCGCCGCGCGCCGTCTCTCCCCGGCCCGACGCGCTCATCTCGCGGCCACGTGCCGCGGTCACTGGCCTGACTCACCACTCGCGACCGCGATGATTTGTCTCCGGCGCTAGCCATGATTCCCAAATATGATACATGATGCCTACGTACCCCACTCACCTCGTGTAAAACCCACCCTACGCTTCGGCAACTCCGAAATTGTATCTCTTCCGAAAATGTCGCTATTGAAACTTTACACGCTGTGACCGAATATCAAAGAAGCCCAAGAAGTCTAATACTTTTCACACCGTATAGCGTTACCCGAGTATTTGTCGCGTGGTCCGCGCGAGTGGTGTAACACCGGCGAACAACCAGACGAGCCAGCCGGAGCGGTGAGGTGTGCAACTAGCGAAGCCTCGCTGCTGCCGGCCGCTCGCCCGCCTGTTAAATTCACTGTAATATGTAGGTCGCAGTCAGAAATTTGGGTTATCGTTTGGCCGCGTCGATATGCGACACTTCCGCACCGCTATACCGTGAATGCTATGCAATTGCCAATAAATTATTGCTACCTATGTTACATAATGGCCGATTGTGAATGCCAGATATTATAGGCCATGTGACGCGACAGAACGTCATGCTCGTGTCGTGTGACGTAGCTAAAGCTTGTGCGTGTTTAGAAACCTTAAAGTTTTTATTTAGGTACTCATCATTCTTAAAACAGTGTTGTGTCTTCTATATTCTACTCAAATATGATAGGTATTAATTTATAGGCAATTATTTAATGCTCATCTACAGTATAATAAGTGTTTGCCAAAAATTTCATTTTAGCTTTTATCGCTGACTTCATTTTAGTAATTTTACCTAGTATTCGTTAAGATGAGCCTAAACTTGAAACGTTTACGTCATTTCTTTCCCATAAACTTTCGTAAAATATTAAACTATTGATGTAAAAACATTGAAAACGAAAATAATACATGTATTTTAAACAAACCGTAACAGTGAACTTCGTGGACCTAAATTCATGCGTTTGGTACCAACGTAGGATCATTATATAAGCATATCGCGACGCGTCGTCGATCAATGTCAAACGCGTATTTGGGTCAACGTCCGTCAGCCGAATTCCCGCTCTCGGCTACACCGTCATTTCCTATAACGCATATGATGACTTTTTATTATAATCGAGTACGTTGTGGCGCGCTATAGGATAACATTAAATATTACCTATTATTTATTACACGGCCCAAAGCTCTTTTGACAAAAGTTACAAAATATTTTTCAAAAACAAAACGTAGGTAACGATAACAATATTCGCTATGAAGGCGACATTAGATCTAATACTGCTTCAATTTCATAAGTTGTGATTGCCTAAAGATTTGTTCGATACAGATATATTTCTGAAAACTAGGCGATTCCTAATTACTTATCGGTTATTGTTCATTTGAAATCTTCTTTATACAGGTTTGCGGCACTCTCCACGAGCCTTTTCCATTTGTCTTTCTTCCGACAAGATACGCCAATTCAAAAAATGCGATAACTCCAAAAATGTTTACTCCCAATTATGAGTTAACAATAGTTTTATACTGTTGATGCTATTTAATAGTATACATTCTGTACAGATGTAATGCGTAATCTTTTCTCTTCGGCTTTTCACGGAAACATCTCACTGAAATTAATTGAGACAGAAATTTAGACATTTTCGTAAAACTACGAAGTGAAAATATCGTTCACAACATCTATACATAGTCTTGCCATAAATTCTGTCTCAACTAATTTACTAGTTATGACAATTTCAAAGTTTTTTCCTTGTCTTGTATAATGCAGTAGAAGGACTCAAAGCATGAACCAAAAATACCTAGAATAATATAATAAAATAATAACTATTACGTTCTGAAGGAACGAGCGAATAGTTCTTTTAACTCGCAGTAATATGGCCAAAATTAGATAGATGTTCTTACTCTAGAAAATATTTTGAAAAACGATATCGGTGCAATGTTTATATTCTTTCTCGTCTCCAGAAATTGTAACGAAGTTGCAGAGTTATACGTCAATTTTATTTTCTCTTTTTTTTCTTATGGTTTTGTTCTGGCCCATATAAAACTATAAGTAGGTCATATTTTAATACACTCTGAGGAAAGCTTCAGCTTTCAACATGTGAGAACTGTAGGTATCATAATTTTAAGTGGCATATGTTTATGTTGTTTATGCACATTATTTAATATAAATAATTTCTCGTTGTCATCAGGTATACTACGCGAAAAAGAAGCGGAGAGCGCAACAGTACCTGGGCGAGGATGGCTCGCACAAGAAAGAGCGGAAGTTGTACAACGATGGGTACGACGACGACAACCACGACTACATCATCAAACAGGGCGAGAAGTTCCTCGACCGGTATGAGATCTCGTCACCCATAGGCAAAGGATCTTTTGGACAGGTAAGTCCGAGCACTGTAAGATAACTTAACGAAAAAAGTCTGAATTTCACATCACACACCCACGCATACAAACATCATCGCGATCGCAGTAGTGTGGTCCATGATGACACTGCTGCCCATCATCAACCTTTTATCAAAGAATGGTCAGTGATACTTGAATACCTTAGTCGACTCTTACGACAGCACCCACGGGGCCACGGGAAGAGTAAGACGCATTAGACCACACAGATAATCATAGAAGAATCTGTCCGAATTTAACTGCGTGTAATACCTATACAGCGTGTTTTTCTTCATATGCTATAACTTTAAGGGAAGCTTATTTAGGCCAAATATAATTAATTTTTGGGGGAGGCCTATGTTCAGCAGTGGACGTCTTTCGGCTGATATGATGATGATGATGATGATAATTAATTTCTCTAAGAAACTAGAGTTTTAACTCTTACCGTTATTGAGTTATTAAAAAAATAAGCTTAATCATTGAGCATGTGTATAGCAACCTTTATTACATTCTAATGCTACTTATTTTGACATGTGCCGTCAGTCACCTGAGATTAACTTTTATTTTATTCTTAAGGTTCTCTCACACTTACCATTTCATTTATTATGTATGAAAACAAAAAAAAATATTTTGTATCAAATTTTCCAAAAGCCGATATACCAGACAACTTCTATTAATGGCCCAAGTAACCTGTCTAATTTATTGCAAATCGAAACGAACACCCTGTATAGTCTAATTTTGTGGTTTTGCTCATATTGAACAAAGCTTGACTAAAATTTAATAAGAAACGACTCGGGCGGGAAACGAACCTGCATACGCAGTGAGCGGTTTGACATGACAAGTTATGATTTATGAGTTTACCAGACGCCTGCCTGCAAAACAGAGCAGCGATCAGGTAAACTTATTAAAAAATATCGTTAACTAGATTTATTTTAATCCGGTAATGTCAATTAAGGATGGCAAACAAGATTTCATCGGGAGATTAGCAAAGCGTACTAGCGGAACTTGAATAAAACTTCTCCCCTTCCCCCCAACTTATTGGTTTTAAGATCTTTTTCTACGTTTTTCCATGAGGACTATGTATGTTGTTCTTTAAGATAGATCACATCATACATGTCTTAATCGTGCCACTTTCTCTGTTACAGGTTGTGAAAGCGTATGATCATGAGGAGCAGTGTCAAGTAGCGATTAAAATAATTAAGAATAAGAAACCCTTCCTAAATCAGGCACAAATAGAAGTCAAGTTACTAGAAATGATGAACAGAGCTGATGCTGAAAATAAGTATTATATAGGTGAGTTATTTATTACATTCCGTATTGATTTGCTTACTAGTAGGTACTCGAATTTTATTGCAGAAAAAAACTCTTTTTTTTCTGTATATGGAAGCGAATAACGCCTGTAAAGTGTCCTGCAGAAATGATAACATTGATAACAGTCCCATAATTATGGGACTAATAATATTCACTCTTACACCTATAAAGTTAATTGCACCTATAAAGTGCACAATACCTACCTACTCAAAATACATAACCCAAGGAATTACTTGGTAGTATAACTAATATAATATATAAATAATAACCTGAACAGACACTTGTGTTGATCCAAAAAAAACTGAAGTTGGTTTTACATCAGGTAATATATATAAGAGGTAGGTACTTCAATTACTAAATGTCTCAAGAACATTGTTTCTGCTAATAACATTAAGTTTAGCTTCGTTGCAGACGTTTATTGTAAGCTGATTGTAAATGGTTCTTGCTTTTTAAAGGTGCATTCACACATGAAACAGGATAGGGCAACAAAACACGCCCTATAAAGTGATTAAATTGTGGGACTCTGTGATTTATGTTACAGCGTTGTAACAGCCCATCAATTGTGCTGTACGCTGTATTAAAGCAGAAGGCGGCTTCTTGTCGGTTGTCAATAAGGCTGAACATAATTATACAATTTGAACTTGTCTGCTGACAGTAAAATGTGGTACCTTTTCTAACGTGACAATAGTTTACCCACTGACATGCTTTAACTAGCTGTACATGTCATCACTCATATTTCGTCTGGTTAGAGGCAAAACCAAATATTCCCTTGAAGTTAGTTTTGACAAATCGTATTTTATCAATTTTATAGCAATGGCATAGAAAACTTTTTGCTAAAAGATGTTTTACCAAAATAGTTGGTTCTGCCTCTAAACCGGCGATTTTACATAGCAATAGAGTATCGTAAAAATCAAAGCATTTGAGTGGATATGCAACAAAATTACTGCACAACACTATGCGATTTAAAAAAGTTATGGTTGTGGTTCTAAAGCCGGAGGATAATAGGATCGATAACTGCGTATTAACCTAGATTGATATAATTAAGAATATTACTTCTAGATGTCTAGTGTTTTTGACCAGATTTTTAGGAACATAGTAGATTACATGCCAAGGCCGTTTGTCGAATTCGGCTTCGCCTCGGCCCACAATTACACACCATCCCACTTAACGGCCGAGGTGTGTATATTATTTTTCTGCTCAACGGAGCCGGCAGGCGGCAACTTAGCATAGCGCAGCGGCCGGCAAAGTGCTGTTTGCCGGCCGGAGGGCAGAAAACAATTTTTTAACGCCTCCTAGGGAGATCTCGACATCTCGAATTCACTAGAGACTTCACTAGTTCAAGATATCTGTTCTCTATATTAAATATAATTTTTTGCTGATTGGAAGCTAACCTATAATTATTTTTTCCAGTGAAACTGAAACGTCACTTCATGTGGCGGAACCACCTGTGCCTAGTTTTCGAGCTATTGTCGTACAACCTCTACGACCTGCTGCGGAATACCAACTTTCGTGGCGTCTCGCTCAACCTTACGCGAAAATTCGCGCAGCAGCTGTGCACAGCGTTACTCTTCCTTAGTCAACCTGGTCAGTCACATTTACATTTTCCTTTTTGGTTACGGTAATCATAAAACCATGTTTACAATGGATTCGATGCGCATGACATTGTAGCTTAACTCTTCAAAGCATCTTGATTAGCATGTTTTATAAGGGCTGTTACAAAAGCCGTGTATAATACAAATTATTTTAGATTTTTTCTAACAGAGACGAACTTAAAGTCATCAAAACCTTAGATAGGCCTAGGCAATGACAGAAGGTCGCGGAAGTGTGCTCAGGCATACCCGTGACCCCGCCTTAAAGCGTGTTGGCGTCAGACTGTGGGGTTTTAGTGAGTAGACCAGGGAGCCCTGGGAGTCCCACATAACCACCCGGGGCCGTCCCCTGCGCCCGGTTGGTATGCGTAAATGCAAAAAAAAGGCAATGACAGGAGACAGTAATAAACTGGTATGGGTATGGTAGTATATGGTAATAAATAACAGGTGACTGATAAGAAATCCCCCACCACCCCCGTTTTATAGGGGTCAAGGGTAGTGCAACTTGTGGGCGTTAGAAGCCGTACCAACACGGGAAATCGGGATTTTGGCCAAAAATTCTGGGCCAATGGTCATGTTTTGTAGGTTTTTATAACGTTAATAAACCAACGAATATAATTACATTTAAATAATTTAGAACAATAAGCCGATTTACAAATATATTGGATGCAAATGAAAAAATGCAAAGTGATTCGATACTTTTGCACGCGAGTGTACTCATAACAGTCATAACACCCTTGAATTAAATTATTGCTAAGATACAATATCACATAAATTTTGATAACCATTACAATACTAATTGTACCTTGTTTTTGTTTTCAGAACTAAATATAATTCACTGTGATCTTAAGCCCGAAAATATACTATTATGCAACCCTAAAAGGTCAGCCATTAAGATAGTAGACTTCGGAAGTTCATGTCAACTAGGCCAAAGGGTGAGTACATTAATGTATTAGTGATAACGTCATTATGTTAATTTCATTTCAATCTGAAATAGAGATGTGTGAAATTATCTTTTGACTCGGAATGCAATCTATTTCGGGTCCAGAAAATTAAAGCTTCAATATCCGTAATCGCCTTCTAACTTCCAGTACCCACTTCTATTCATACTCCCATATGTCATGCAATAAGTACTAGCTTTTGATCTTTACTCCCTTGGAATAAAGCGCAGTATGCATTGCCTCTGATTGACTGCATTTCTAATAACTAGTCCCGATTTATAGACTATTCCTAGTAAATTCTAATTGCGAAGATAAATCACACAGGGGCCGTGTGATTCGGTACTCTGAGGTTATCGCGTACTGCGACTCGACGACGTTTTGATGTTTCTTGCACTGCGAAAGAGGTTATTTAGTACGTGTGACGCAATATCATTCTGCATTTAATGGGACATTTATTAATGTGCTATTTAGATGTGACTTGTAAATCACGTTAAATAACTGAAGTCGGGTACAATTTTCCTGAATAGTTTCTCAGACACTACAAGATAATATTTTAATACATCGTTTTACATAGACATCACAATACATAATAACGTGCTTTGTTGCTAATGGGAATTGTTATTATGCAAGTATAATACACTTGTGTAGTTGTTAATTGTTATTAATAACTTCACGGTGATGGCATAGGTATTGTGAACGAAAAAACTTCTGGTTATCTAACCAACAGCAAAAACTTGTTACTTGAATATGAATTTGTAACATTCCAGATATACCAATACATCCAGTCAAGGTTCTACCGATCACCGGAGGTCCTACTGGGCATACCTTACGACCTGGCGATAGACATGTGGTCGCTGGGTTGCATACTAGTGGAAATGCATACAGGCGAGCCCCTGTTCAGTGGAGCCAATGAGATTGACCAGATGAACAAGATCGTTGAGGTGCTGGGTATGCCACCGGACCACTTATTAGACCAGGTAAATGCACTCAGTTAAGCTTTTGACAAAGACAGCATCATCATCATCATCATATCAGCCGAAAGACGTCCACTGCTGAACATAAGCCTCCCTCAAAGATTGCCACAATAACCGGTCCTGTGCCACCCGCATCCAGCGATTTTATAAAGACAGCATGCGACGTATTTATAAAATCACACTGATGACGGAATTTGACGCCGTTTATTGTTTATGGAAATTGCTTTTTTTTATCGGCGTCAGTGGGGTTAATAAAATTGTCGCTCAGGTTTGAAATCACAAGGTTGAACTTTGGTCCTCGAAGGCCTCACTGAATTTCTCTTATGAATCTTACAATATATTAATTTGCTGATAAGGAGAGAAAACCTTTGAAATTTCAATCAAATTATCTGTTTTTCGACTGAACACCCCACTGCTTGGACACAGGTTTCTAATAAAAAATTACTTGAATAATGGTCTTATGATAAAAAAATCTGGACGACTATTCGAATTTCAATGTTTCACAATTTTCTATTTATTAACATTATATTATTAAGGAATAAACAGCCATCTACAGCAAAAGCAAGATATTTTTACTGGACATTTTCTATTTCCAGGCTCACAAAACCAGAAAATTCTTCGACAAACTGCCAGCGTCAGAAGGCGGCGGATATGTTTTGAAGAAAGTTAACGGAAAAGACGGGAGGTAAGTTTTTAATCCCGGCTTCTACAGGCTGTTTCCTGAGTCACTAATAACCTCGCACACACCGTATACCTATACAAGTCATACTGAACAACTTTTAGTACCTATAGGACCAACGTCGAAGTCGCAAAAAAAACACTTTCCCATATAACCTATCGAGATCACGTAAAAAAATGTGTCTTTTTAACCGATTGCATAACCAATTTGTATGATAAAGTTATTTTTTTCGATTTCAGGGTTGGTCCCATACTAAAAGTTTCTCAGTATGACTTATATGTACTGTGTATGTGAGATTATTACTGACTGGAAACACCATGTATAAAAAAAAACCGGCCAAGTGCGAGTCGGACTCGCGCGCGAAGGGTTCCGTACCATTATCATTAAAAAATACAGTTAAATCAACCTACCTCAAAAACTATAGGAGATCATTTAATCAAACCAAAAATCGTTGATAGAGTTTATTGATGTGCATAACATATATTTTTTTTAGAATTTTATATCGCTTAGTTTAAAAAATAGATGGGGGGGGACACATTTTTCAGACTTTGAGAGCTGATATCTCGAAAACGATTTGCTTAAATAAAAATGAGATTTATAAACCTTCATGTCATTTTCAAAGACCTTTCTATTAATACCCCACACGCTTATATACAACTAAAAAAAATTTTCTATCCCTCAGTTACATGTATGGAGGGCCCCCACCCCAATGGTTTTTTTTACAATTTAGTATCATAATCCTGTAGCGGTTCATACAACACATATCCTTACCAAATTTCGTTACTGTAGCATTTATAGTTTCTGAGTAAATCGGCTGTGACAGACGGACAGACGGACAGACGGACATGACGAATCTATAAGGGTTCCGTTTTTGCCATTTTGGCTACGGAACCCTAAAAATAAGGTATAGTACATTGTGCATCAAGGGAGGTAAGTACGGAATTACTAACAAGAGTGTTAGAAGCCCGACGACGTTAGGCGGAGGGCTTTTATGACTCGAGTTAGTATTCCGCTTACCGACCGTGATGCATACAATGTTTTTCGTCACACTTGCCGACAAAAAAATAAGTTTTAAGACATAATATCATTAAAGGACGTACAGACATTTCTATTACTCCCTAGGGAATTTCACTTTTCTATTGAAGACATTGTTGAAGAACGTAAAGACATTGTTGAGAAATCTATTGAGCGACATATCGAGCTCGCTTGCGTTGAGTTGGAAAAATTTATTGTTGTGAGCGTGTACAGGCCTCCCTCGGCAGACTTTAGCTTGTTTGAATCAGTCATGGATGAAGTTCTTGCTAGTGTTTTTAGGAGTAAAAAATATATTATTGTGTGTGGCGATTTTAATGTTAACTTGCTTGAAAAAACACATACTTCGACAAGCCTTGTTAATACTTTTAAATCATTTAATTTAGTACACCTCTTTTGTGAACCAACTAGAATTACGCCAACCAGCGCAACTTGCATAGATAATATCTTCAGTAACAGCAATGCGATTAATAAGTCCATAATAAATAACTTAAGTTCTGACCACTGTGGACAACGTGCCTCCTTCAGGGGAAGAGTGGAAGAAGTTCCGCAAGAGTCTATGTGTAGACCTATTTCTGAGAAGCGGTTGGATTTATTTAATCAGAATATTGTGAAACAATTACGTCATCTAAAGTTTGAACAGGAAGACCCTGACTGCTTGTGTTCCGAATTATTCCTTTGCATAAAAAAGGAATTTGATTCCTGTTTTAAAACAAAGAAACTCAAAGGCAAGGCGCGAACTAAATTCGCTGATTGGGCTACACCGGATATTCATGAGAAAAGACGCCGGCTCTATGATTTATATCACCTTAAAGCCACAGATAAGAGGCCGGAATTTCTAGAGTATGTTAAGAATTATTCAAAAACTTTTAAGCGAATTTGTGTCGCAGCTAAAGCAGATTACCTGTCGAAAAAGATCCAGAATTCGAGTGATAAGATTAAAGCTGTGTGGCAAGTTATTAATAGTGAAACCGGAAAACGTCAGATCAAAGATCCGCACTACAGCTTAAAAATTAATAATGATTTAATATGTTCCGACCTTGAAGTGGCGGATGAATTTGAGAGGGTTTTTTCTAATATACCCGTAGAAACCACCAAATCATTAAATTCATCGCCAGATATAGCTAAATCACTTTTGGAGTCAAATGCAGTGGAATGTACTAATGTATTCAAATTTGATTATGTTACCCCAAACTTGGTAATAAAAACGTTCAAATCACTAAACGTTAAAAAAACTGAAGATCTCTGGGGCCTTTCGGTCAAAGTACTACATTCCATTATTGAATCAATTGCACCTTATTTAGCTGATATTTTCAACAGTTGTATAGATACTGGAGTCTTTCCTGATTTAATGAAACACAGCAAAATTATACCTTTGTTTAAATCAGGAACTAAAACAGACCCTTCAAACTTCAGACCAATTTCAATATTACCAGCGCTAAGTAAAGTTTTTGAAAAACTCATTCTAAATCAACTAGTTTCCCACTTTAATCGTAACAAATTGCTCAATAGTAATCAGTTTGGATTTACTAGTGGCCGATCTACCACTGAAGCCGGCGCTGTCCTCCTTAAACACATCTTTGACGCCTGGGATAAAGCTCAAGATGCTGTTGGAATATTCTGTGATCTTTCGAAAGCCTTTGATTGTGTCGACCATGAAAATTTAAAAAGGAAATTAAGCTATTATGGGGTTAAAAATGTTGCCCTTGAGCTTATATCTTCTTATCTTTCGGATAGGACACAGCGAGTGGTTATTAATGGAACTCAATCATGCGGGTCGCCCGTGGCTCTTGGAGTACCTCAGGGATCAATTTTGGGCCCTTTTTTGTTTTTGGTATATATTAATGATCTTCCTAACCTTGTGCGAGAGAAACATGACATTGTATTATTTGCTGATGACACGTCACTCATATTTAAAGTGGATAGAAAAGAAAAGAGCTTTGATACCATTAATGAAGCGCTATCTACTGTTGTAAACTGGTTTACAGTAAATAACTTACTTTTGAACGCCAAGAAAACTAAGTGCATTAAATTTACCTTACCCAATGTTAAGCAGGTAAGCAACAGTATGATCAAAGTAAATGGTGAATCACTGGAATTTGAAGATCAGACAGTTTTTTTGGGTGTGACGTTAGACTCTAAACTACAATGGCATGCACAGGTGGCAGCATTGGCCGGCAAACTCAGCTCTGCCGCATATGCAGTGAGGCGAATCAGGCACCTGACGAACGTCGAGACGGCTAGGCTGGTATACTTCAGCTACTTCCACAGTGTCATGTCATACGGGATTTTGTTGTGGGGGAAAGCGGCAGATATTCAGACCATCTTTGTGCTACGAAAGCGAGCTGTGCGCTCCATTTATGAACTAGGTGCTCGGGTCTCCCTTAGGGAGAAATTTAAAGAGGCACACATACTTACTGTAGCCTCCCAATACATCCTGGACAATATTATGTATGTTCGTAAAAACATTCATGAATTCAAGAAGAATAGTGATGTTCACAACTTTAACACTAGGAATAAACATAAGCTGGCTGTGTCGGCCCACCGTCTCCGTAAGGTTAGTGCGTCTTTCGTTGGGAACTGTACACGTTTTTATAACAAAATTCCTAGTGATTTAACAAATTTGCCACAGCATAAATTCAAGTCTCAGGTTAAGCGCTACTTGATAAGTAAGGCGTATTATACCATTAACGACTTCATAAATGATAAGGATGCTTTTAAGCCAGTACCTTAACGTGTTCGGTAAATCATATACATAAGTGAATGTTTACTATCATACTAGTGTTTCATATTGTTATCATTAATTATAGATCTGACGTAAGATAGTCATTATCTTAGTTTTTTTTTTTTCCGTATTACTAATATGTAGTCTTGACACTTGGAGACTTTATACATCTCCGAGATTATCTTTTTATTTTAATTTTTCCTATTTTAATGTATATTATGTCGACACTTAGAGTCCTTTACACCTAAGTAATTTTAATTTTGTATTCAGATTTTCTGTCCTAGTTATTTCTATTTCTATTTTTTTGTTCTTATGATAGTTGTCATATATGTAACGGGCAAGTACGAATATAAATTCTCATGAAACTAAATATGGTCAGCATTCATAGTATTTAAATTATATTGTCTGCCTGATAGCTTGCACAGTCATGCTCACTTTAAGGTCTCTGCTTACGGTGGCGTCGTTGATCGGGTCGCCACTTTCCCGAAAGAAGGTTGAGGGAGGCGATGGCTGAGATACGCGTCATACTCGTGAACGGGTGCTGTTTGCGGAGACCGGTCTAATCAAGCTCACTCATGGCTT
This sequence comes from Thaumatotibia leucotreta, assembly GCA_025490895.1. Classification (NCBI taxonomy): domain Eukaryota; kingdom Metazoa; phylum Arthropoda; class Insecta; order Lepidoptera; family Tortricidae; genus Thaumatotibia; species Thaumatotibia leucotreta. The sequence continues at coordinate 14,394 of JALPQI010007975.1, read as the reverse complement.
AAATTCAAACAATTTTCCTGCTGTTCTTGATATGAGAAATTGAATTCGCTACATGTTTGTTTATTTATAATTATTTAATATTATGACGCATGGAGACCTTATACATCTCTGAAACATTTAGTGAAATGTATCCGTTTGTTTTCTTTTTACTCTGACAACTAGAGACCTTTACATCTCTAGCAGTATCATAATGCTAATTTTAACGTCTAACTAAAAACAATTGTATGCCCTTTTACATATCGACACTGGAAATTTCAAATGTCGTAAGGGACAAAGGTCCACTTTTCAGGAGAGCCAAAAAACAAAAACCAAAATTTTAAAAAATCATAACTTGTTAAATATTCATCCGAATTAGATGGTTCTTATACACATAACTACGAAAAAGCTTTATCTTCATTAGACAATTAGGTATATACTTGTAAACTCAATAGTTTCGGAGATAGTGTCCCTTACGCCAGAAATTTACTAGACAGATGTCCCTTACGCCCCCAAAAATTTTTAGTTTTTTTATGGAAATCTGTTACGACAAAAACGAAAACTTTACCTCTTTGTCGTAACTGTCAAATAACATGCTACATTACAACTATTTTCTGTTGTAAAGTCATTCTAGTTTCCAGATTAATTGAAGTAAGTAGCATAAAAATGCAAGAAAATATAAAGTTGTGTACTTATAATTGTATTGTTTTCATAGACGGAAATCAATTTCAAGTGTAATTTATTATATTTTAGATAACCCGTTACAATTTATAGGAAATAAAACCAAACATGTTAGGTATGTATATATTTTAGTCAGCTTAGCGTTGTGAAAAGAAGAAAACATATATTTAAAAATTGCTTTGAGAGCAACCTGAGCCCGAAACAAAAACATATATTAAGAAAGAAATTCTGGATAAGTAATCTAACTGCCACCGCAGAGATCTATGACCCTTTTTGATGATACTCATGCTATTAAGACGTGCGGTCAAAGGAACTATCGAATCCTTAGGGAACGAACCACTGACTGAAAACCTACATTTGTAGCCCAAAAAATGGTTAAGGAGCGCTGAGTTAGTGCAAGCCATTCAAATCGACTGAAAATTATGAAGTGTTTCCTACATTATCAAAACGAAATCAAGGCGTCCTCCTTCCGCACCTGGCAAAATATTTCGGGCAAGCATTGCATTGGGGTTTATACTGAGAAAATGGACAAGTGTCAAGGTACGCTTTATACCAAAAAGCAGGAAAAACGACTATAGATAATACTCGTTCTAAGTCCTTCAAACCTATTAGTCTAACATCTCTATTTCTTTCACTACTTGGTGGCAAGATCGCTAAGTCTAAATCAACATGTTTACCAAAAACTACCCCAATTGACCTGGTCACAAGGTCCATAAAAGTAAGTAAGTTAGTAAGTAATTCTTTACTGCACCAGTAAGAAAATAACAGAAAGAAACAAAATAAAAATAAGCTAAGCACGCGATACAGGTTACCAAAGCGGCGGTAAAGTCTAGAGAATAAGCAAACAGGTCGGTGTGTATTCCTTGATGTCGAAGGTGCTTTCGATAAAAAACTCACAGAAACCATCCTTAATGAAATTAAATCAAAGGGATGAAACCACGACTATATGGGTCCGAAGAGTGCTCTCTAACAGAATAGCTACTCCAACCCTCAATATAACTGAGTATGAATTTCACACAATGACAGGGTGTTCTCAGTGCTTGAACAGCCTGCAAAAACCAACTTGAAAGCCTGGGCTTTCGGGAATAAAACAAGAACATCGAATGTGGCTTCACCAGACAGTTGAAGTACCCTCAAGATACAAATGAACCAACGACCAGAATGATTGTCGAAAATGGCACCACAGGTACAAGTAGGTGAGAGGCCTAAGATCAGAGTTTGCGTCAGCATCAGCAAAATGGCCTTCATTTTCTAGACAGAAGTCAATATTATGATGATTTCCGCGCATAAATATTACATTATGTGTGGCAATCAGTTTGGCCAGAAACCTAAAAACCAATATTATCTATTATCTATCTACATCAACTCAAACAGTCAAGCTGCGATGCTCTCACTAGTCCAGTGCTGCAAGAATAAATTAAACGCCCTTGACTTTAATGAAGTTACACTTAGATGGGTATTAGTATATTCCAATATTGTTGGAAACGAAACAGCAGATGAGTTTACCGAAAATAACGGCAACACACGCATTGTCAGCCCAGAACCTTTCTATGGAATCACCAAACCGGAGCCATATTATCTGCTGAACAAACTAGATATGATAAGATAAGATAAGAGCAATCGCACAGTTGAAGTCCATCAAAGTAACTCTCACTCGTAACTCTCGTAAGCTCTTATCCAAGGGTTCAATAACAGAAAACAATAAAGAGCTACTTGAGCTCAAAAGTAACAAAGCCTGTGAAGAATCGAGAATCCTAACTATTGACATATGTATAACAATCATGGGTAAGAAACAAGATGCAATATGTAGCTTCTGCTAAAAATCAGAGCAAACTACTTTGCAACGTTGCAACATATTGATTTAAACTATCAATTAATCTACTATGGACCTCATTCTCCTCTGTTTCTGCAGACCACAAATGCATAAAATAAGTATTTACCTAGGCAGACCTTATGATGTACACAAAATTGCAGCCGTCAGAATTTGGAATGTTCTGGCCTCGACAAGAATCAGTAATGACTTATAAAAAGGGCTGCGACAAAATATCATAACTGCTCGGCGCGGCGGATATTAGTCCAAAACAACAATAATAAAGATGATAATATGGCAGATGTCCGGACCTTATTACTGACACATGACCTATCTCTGACACATGCAATGATCATAGCTCATTACACTTTTCAATAGCCTGCTGAGACTGGTTCACGGTTCACGTGTACTACAGAGTAAATTTCTCGAATTGGCAAAAGACAGCTAATTATAAATAAGCCCATGATTAGTGATGTGCCGTTACCGTAAATTACGAGAACAAAGAGAACTATCGGGTAACTTTCTCGGTAAAGTTCTCCGGGCGGGTAATTATGGAGAAAGTGTTTTAAGTTATTACTTTTTTCATATTTTTTTTCCAGAATAGTACTTAATTTAGTAATAATAATCTGACCTGAAAATTACATAAACATGTGACTAGTGGAACTAGTTTATTACCAAAATTACGGTAAATTACCGGCGTAAATTACGGAGAACGTTCTCCGCGAATTTTCTCCAGAGAATATTTACAACGCAAAATGGTATTTTTTTGTTATATAAATTAAACATTTTGATAAAATGGACAATAATGGTTCATAATAATGCTTCGAAAATCAAATCGTCGAATCAGACTGGGTTGGGCGGCGTTCGGGAGACTACGCAATATCTTCTCGTCCAATATACCGCAGTGTCTCAAGTCGAAAGTCTTCGACCAGTGTGTGTTGCCAGTGATTACTTACGGATCTGAAACGTGGTCGTTCACTATGGGACTCATTAGGAGGCTCAGAGTCACTCAACGAGCGATGGAGAGGGCAATGCTCGGGAAACCCCGTGCGAGATCGCATCAAGAATGACGAGATCCGCAGAAGAACGAAAGTGACTGACGTAGCCCGAAGAATCGCCAGGTTGAAGTGGCAGTGGGCTGGCCATATTGCCCGGAGGACCGATGACCGGTGGGGTCGGCGTGTTCTCGAGTGGCGACCACGCACTGGACGGCGCAGCGTGGGAAGGCCCCCCACAAGATGGAGCGACGACCTTGTGAAGGTTGCGGGTGTCCAATGGATGCGGACAGCTCACGACCGATCTTTGTGGAACTCTCTGGGGGAGGCCTATGTCCAGCAGTGGACGTCAATTGGCTGATGATGATGATGATGATGAATAATGCTTGCGGTATATGTATACATAAAATAAAATTAAAAACAGCGTTTTTCGTATGAATAAAATAATTAAATTCCACGAAATCATTAAGAAACAGAATACTTACCGTGAAATTATATCTTGCAAGTTTCTTAAATAATTAGTTACATAAAAAAATAACAAAGACAATAAAAAAACGTTATAATTAAATGGTTTTTATACATTTACTATGGAAAATAAGGAAAACTTTAATTATAATGTCTGTCACGCAATTTTTTTCTCCCATGCTAAATGACAATAAAACTGTATCATCATTATCATCTTGGCCATAAGACGTCCACTGCTGAACATAAGCCTCCCCTCTGGACCTCCACATGTACCGGTTAGATGCGACCTGCATACGGTAAAGTCGTCTGTCCATCTTGTGGGTGGACGTCCTACGCTGCGTTTGCCTAGCCGTGGTCTCCACTCGAGCACTTTTCGCTCTGCGTGCAATGTGCCCTGCCCATTGCCACTTCAGCTTACTAATTCGGAGGGCTATGTCAGTCTGTAACTTTAGTTCGCCTACAGATCTCCTCATTTCTGATTCAATCATGCAGAGAAACTCCGAGCATAGCCCTCTCCATAGCGACTTTGAGTTTAGAGATGAGGCCGATGGTGAAGGACCACGTTTCGGCGCCGTAAGTCATAACTGGTAATTGATTGTAGACTTTCGTCTTAAGGCACTGAGGTATGTCGGACGAAAAGACATCGCGTAGTTTCCTGAACGCTGCCCAACCGAGTTGGATTCGGCGGTTGACCTCTTTCTGGAAGTTGGGCCTACCTAATTGGACTACTTGTCCTAGGTAGAGTCAACAACTTCGAATGTGAGTGATGTTTTCGCCGTTCACATTGATGCCAAGTCCTTGCCATTCCAGGAGCTTAAAGGCATCTTACATTGCGGCAGTAAACAGTTTCGGAGATATAACATCGCCCTGCCTTACGCCTCTTTGCAACGGAATTGTCTTCGTAGTCTGCTCCTGTACTCGGACCAACATTGTGGCGTTGCTATTCAAACACTTCAACACTTCGATGTACCAATAATCAATGTGGCATCGCTGAAGAGACTCAAGCACTGCCCATATTTCTACCGAATCGAAAGCTTTCTCATAGTTCACAAACGCTTAGCATAATGGCAAGTTATACTCCTCGGTCTTCTGTATAATTTGCCGCAGCGTATGTATGTGGTCTATGGTAGCTTGTTCGGGAGGCTGGAAGTCATCAAGTCAAAACTGTATGAAAACATTATTAGCAACATGAATAAACAGTAATATCAATCAAAATTAAATTTCACTTTTTTCCCATAGTAAATGTAGGAAAACAGTTTTCTTTAATTTTTTTTTGCAGTAAGTTGTCTCTTTAAAATTATTGGTACTAGGATAGGATTATTGGATAGGAATAGAAACGATTTTTTTTTATTTTCATAAATTGGATGGGAATTTTAATTCTTAATTTGCGGCATTTCTTCGGCTTCTGATCCTGAACAGAAACAGGATCATTTTCAGTACTTTGCCTAAAATACTCTAGCACTTTACTCTTGACCTCATTGTTGAAATATCACAAACAGTTGTGTTGACAGCTCGTCGCTTCAATATGAACTGACTTCAGAATTATAATTGAATAAAATTTACACCCTATTCCCAGATAATTCTTAGAAAAGGGTATCACAGGCTCATAATCACAATTGCCTATTTTAAATCCTAGGTAATTGAATACTCAGCTACCGATAAGAAAACCTTTGGTAAAGCCGCTTACCGCTTACGGGTCAAGTAAGGGGTTTATACGAGTACCTATTTTACCTGCTTGAACGTCAAAATCACCTATAAAACCCTGTCATTAGTAAAATAGCATTATGATACTTAAATGTACCACATAAAGTAATATAAAATACGATGCAGACAAAATATTCATATGCAAATTGCATAGAAAAAAAATACTATGGGAGAAAGTTACCGTAATTCTCGGTAATTTACGGTAAAGTTCTCCAATGAGAATTACGGAAAGTGTGAAATTACCCGACGGCACATCACTACCCATGATTCCCAGGGAGTTAATAATAAGATTGGGGCAGCTTGTGGCGAGCTGTTCGACAATAGCGACATCGTGTCAGACATGTTTTCGTCGGTCAGAGTAGAATCCAAGATGAACCGTAGGACTCGGCTTGCCTTGATTGGCCGTTGGCCGTCCAGAGAGGAATCGTTAGAGCGATGTATATGCTCCAGGGGTGGAAGTGGAAATGTGCGTGAGTCGCTGGTCGGTGCAGTATCTATGTGGTAGTTAAAATACTGCTCTGCCCTCACCCCTCTTCCTGAGACGCCCTGGGTCAAGTCGCGCCGGCACTGTTGCAAGTGCTATAAGAAACTAAACAAAATGTTATAACGTACACAAAAAATCTTTCAAGATTTTTAATTTCATCTTTTTTGAGGCGTAACTCTCATTTATGTACCGTATTTAATGTAGTAACGTATACTTTATAAAATTAAAAGGTGAGTTACGACATCAAACTTTAAAATTATTTTGATTTATATGTACGAGGGCTGTTCCGAAAGTTTTTAGTTGCTCCGGTTCTATTCATGCGATTTAAATTAAAATTATATCATTGTGAGGGACAGTTCAATACTTATTATGGTTAATAAATTTATGCATGTAATGGGAATAGTTTTTTTATTATATTTTTCTTACAAAAAGCTGTTTTGTATGAAATTTAACATTGTATGGAAAAATTGGCCATTTTTGACCCATTGAAGCATATTTTGTATAAACATTTTTGAAAGCCGTACTTAAATATACCCGGGATAAATAAAATAGTTAATTTTGCGTTTTTTTAATTATAATTGAATAACAATGATTATTGATTGAATGATGATTTTTACAATGTTTGAAATTCCAATTTTAGAGTTTACGATTTTTTTCGATGCCTATTCATTTATGATTAAAGTAAATGATATCACGTAATTTGTACTTAAAAATAACGGAAATATCTTCAATTACTAGTACCTATAAAATAAAATAGTTTTATAAGTGAATGATGTTCCTAGCATCTAATTAAAAAAGTGTCTTAAAAACCGGTATCATGGTCACTGGAGTAAGGCTCGACACGTCTAAGTAAAACAAAATAATAAAAATATCTAAAATCTTCACTAAAACAAATTTACACCGCCTAAAGCGTCATTGAAATATCCCTCAAAATGATGTAAGTTTTATTGAAATCGCATGAATAGAACCGGAGTAACTAAAAACTTTTGGAACATCCCTCGTACATACGACACAGTTTATTAAGAGAATAGAGCCATACTATCTTCGAAATTGTGTTGTAACGCACAAGAGCCTAAAATATTTGTCCCTTACGCCATTGTGAATTCACAGTTTCGTATTTATTTCATCAGATAGAATGTCGTAAAGGCACCTTCTTTTGCTGTAGTAACTAACCACATAGGGATTTATGAATAAGAAGGATATACTACGTTGAAAATGGACACGTTATCCCTTCAAATTAAAAATTTGACCCATACAACATTTTTTTTAAAGCAATATGAAGTTACGACAAAATGAATTCACTTCATAACTTCTTTATTTGAAGCGATATCAAAAAGTTAATTATACAGATCGATAGAGATTTTTTTTCTGAGTTCTATGCAATTCAAAATGTACTTACGACAAAATGTCCCTTACGACATTTGAAATTTCCAGTGTCGATATATCTTTACATCTATACATTTCTCAAAATTCATTAAATTTATATAATTGTTCTGACTATTAGAGACTTCATCTCTAGTTAATGTACTATATCTGTATTTATATTAAATCAAATTTATGTTTGTTTTTAATTAATGCATGTTAGCCGTAAGATGTTATAAAACTATTATTTGAAAAAAGTAAGTCCCGCTGAGTTTCTTGCCGGATTCTTCTCAGGCAGTGGTGTAGGGTTAGAACCGGAGGTAGTTTTTTTTCTCTCATTCGCTATTTAGTTTAACGATTCAAAAGCGCTCGTTGCTGGGCCTAATTGAATAAAGAATATTTTGACTTTGACTTTGACTTTGACTATTACTCCCGCTACGTACGCAAACAATGGGGCGCTTAGACAGCAAGTGTGATGAAAAATTATTTGCAGTCACGCATAATTATAGCGAAACCGAATTATTTCTCTAACACTTAAGGTCCAAAATTGAATGTTTGGATACAGTTGTCAAACGGTCCACGGATTAAATGCCTAGTTCCTTAAGGGGTAACGAGATGCGACATGACGGGTCTCAACCTTCTCTCGCTATACAGGGTGGCCCATTCAAATCGGTCAGTATGGGAAAGTCTGAAACTATAAGACATACGAAGATTTGTTCTTAGGAACCATGTCACCGATTTTGATAAAAAGAAAAACTGCGTTGCTAAATATGACAAAAAAAACTTTTTTTTTTAAGATTTACACAATAAACACCTAGTAAAATAAATTTAAGTACGTGAAAATAATGAATTCCATTCATTTTAGACATCATGTTTCTTAGAGACATTTACTGCTTAAAACTTGGACAAACGATATCTGAACAGAAACAGTGTAAGTTATTTTTTTTCAAAACAACCGGTTTCGATTCCCTGGCTGGGTACAGTGTTTTTTTCAAATGCATGAATGCAGTTTTTCTTTTTATCAAAATCGGTGACATGGTTCCTAAGAACAAATCTTATGTCTTATAGTTTCGGACTTTTCCATAGTGACCGATTTGAATGGGCCACCCTGTATATTTGATAATATAAACAGAAATACACTTCTCTTGCCCCTCTCCCAAACACATCTCATTGCATCATCAGCCTATATCTGTCCACTGCTAGACAAAGGCCTTTCTTATTATGCGACAATTATAGTTCACCTCTGAGACTGTACCAAACTATAAACCGTGTCTCTCTTGGGTGCACGTAGGGCGCGTTCTAAAAGCATGTGATCATGTTTGGCCGATTTTCGATAACTAGACTGTACATCTACAATTTGTAGGTACTTCTATTAATTGTTATGATCATCTACTTATGATGAATAGTTTTTACATGGGAAATGCGGATTATTTTGATTTGTAAATATTGAAGAGTAATCACGTGACGTCTTTTGCGCCCGTGTTTTAGAGCTCAATCTTCAGTTCGGTGACAGTTTTCTAGTCGTTATCCATTACAAAATCAATAAACTTCCAAATACAATTGAATTTCGCTATTTTAGGTTCAGCACCTATGAACCTGACAGCTGTTTTGACCTCACGCGTACGTAGAAACGCGTACGCGTGGAAGAAAAAATATCGAAATCCCTCATCGGCATGTTGGCTACGCACGCTGATAGTGTGTGTACTCGAGGCACAGACAGAGAACCATACCGTCTTTTTCTTACCCCAATGTTAACTCTGATGTGTTCCTTCTATTACTGCCAGTTGTTTTGAAAGACTATGAAGGAAGTAATCGATAAGTGTTTACAGGCCATAATTCCGTAAATATGAGAGATATCAGAAAACTTTTAACTGATATCGAAAGTACGTTACCCAATGAGTCAAATTACACGAATAACCTTTTCTAAATAGATGAAGTAATATTTAAAATACTAAGTTAAAACGCTCCCATACATTTAGTGTGATGACTTACAGCCTTAAAGAATATCGGGTGTCGTACGAGATAAAACTGTTAAGAGATTCGTTATTTGTACGAATACGTTGAAATAAAATAACATAAGACAAATCATGAATCATTTGATAACGGTGAAATGCGTCGGTCGTATTAAACTAGTCTTTGAATGAACGGTAACCTATTAAATGATGGAAGGGCTTGAAGTTAATATTTGGGATATTTCTGATTTTATTTTAAAAAGGTTATCAGTGTAATTTTACTCGTTGGGTAATGTACTTTCAGCCTCCGTAGCCTAGTTGGTAGTAACCCTGCCTACGAAGCTGGAGGTTCCAGGTTCGAATCCCGGCGAGGGCATTATTTGTGTATTTATTTATCACAAATATTTGTTCCTTGGTCATGGTTGTCTATGTATTTAAGTATCTATATGTATCTATCTATTATATATATCGTCGTCTAGTACCCACATCACGAGCCTTAATTGAGCTTACCGTGGGACTAGGTTGATTTGTGTAAGATGTCCCAAGATATTTATTATTTATTATTATTATTATTTACTTTCGATATCAGTTAAAAGTTTTCTGATATCTTTCATATTTACGGAATTATGGCTTGTAAACACTTATCGATTAAACCCTGTATATAAACGTTTCGTTGTTCGCAGCGGTTACAGGAAATACCGCGCGGCGGGGTCGCGGCGGCTGCACGACGTGCTCGGCGTCGAGGGCGGCGGGCCCGCGGCGCGGCGGCGCGGCGAGCCCGGACACGGCGTCTCCGACTATCTTAAGTTTAAGGTACCGGCTCATGTCTGCCCCCTGTACTACTGTCCGCAGCGGGTACAGGACATACCGCGCGGCGGCGCGGCGAGCCCGGACACGGCGTCTCCGACTATCTCAAGTTTAAGGTACCGTCTCATGTCTGCCCCCTGTACTACTGTCCGCAGCGGGTACAGGACATACCGCGCGGCGGCGCGGCGAGCCCGGACACGGCGTCTCCGACTATCTCAAGTTTAAGGTACCGGCTCATGTCTGCCCCCTGTACTACTGTCCGCAGCGGGTACAGGACATACCGCGCGGCGGCGCGGCGAGCCCGGACACGGCGTCTCCGACTATCTCAAGTTTAAGGTACCGGCTCATGTCTGCCCCCTGTACTACTGTCCGCAGCGGGTACAGGACATACCGCGCGGCGGCGCGGCGAGCCCGGACACGGCGTCTCCGACTATCTCAAGTTTAAGGTACCGTCTCATGTCTGCCCCCTGTACTACTGTCCGCAGCGGGTACAGGACATACCGCGCGGCGGCGCGGCGAGCCCGGCCACGGCGTCTCCGACTATCTCAAGTTTAAGGTACCGTCTCATGTCTGCCCCCTGTACTACTGTCCGCAGCGGGTACAGGACATACCGCGCGGCGGCGCGGCGAGCCCGGACACGGCGTCTCCGACTATCTTAAGTTTAAGGTAACGTCACATTTCATTTCATCACGTCCACTTTTCATCATCGCACCGCTCGCCACCGACTGGGCGCTCATCCTCACACCTTGCAACCTAAATGGTCGCGCACCGTGCGGTTTCAGAGGAACTTCCTCCCGCGGACGGTCCGTCTGTGGAATGAGCTCCCTGCCGAGGTTTTCCCGTTGGACTACAGTATGGGGTTCTTCAAAAGAGGAGTGTACAAGTTCTTATTGGGTCGGCAACGCGCATGTGACACCCCTGGGGTTGCGTGCGCCCATAGGCTACGGTGACTGCTTTCCATCAGGCGGGCCGTATGCTTGTTTGCCACCGACGTGGTATAAAAAAAAAAATGTCTGCGGCCTGCAGGCTTAGCACATGATTGGTGCGACAGTATGTCGCCGCGAGATAGATCTCCCGTCCTTCACTGGCTATATTAACAAAAGAGGGACGGATAGACTATCTCGCGGCGAGGTACTGTCGCGTCAATCATGTGCTAAGCATACTGTACTGGCTGAACTACTCCTACTCCCCTGGACGACGCACACTGGGCAATACGTCCATACATGGCAGTGCTCAAAACATAACGTTGCATTTATTTTTTATTTTTATTTATTAGGCACACTAAACAGGCATGAACATCAGCAGCAAATACACAATGGCTTATAGACTAGCACGAAATCCAAAGCAAGTTTTACAGATAAGCGCAAAAAGTAATACAGTTACCAAGTAATACAGATTTTCAGAATAATACCGAGCTAAACATAAGTACATATGGAAGAGAAAATTAACATTTCACCATATTACCATTTTACCTATGCGGAAATTATGCGAACTCAAAAACTGGGTATCTTGTACTCAATTTAAAATATGATAGTATTGCACCTCATTGCATATAAATATCTTTTTTATCCCCTCTTAAGTGATCTGTTAATTTAGGCAAGAAAGTCATTCAAACATCACAATTTGTCAAAAAGTAGCCGTAAACACCTCGCATGATTTATGCATGAGGCCCTGTCAGCGTGATAGTGAACACAAACCGAACCTGTTACCCATCAATTTACTATACAACTTCGCATATAAATTTTAGCGAACAGTTTAACGCTGACAAACGGGTTAATGCAAAAAGGTACAAAACTCATTTAAATATTTATGAAACGGGTAATTTTAGTCGATAATTGCTCGATATGTTTCGATCCATTTATTAGAGGATCCTCATATGTTTGAGTCTCACGTTAGTTATAATTCTAAAAAGGTACAATACTCTCTTAACTTACCTATGGACTGTCATGTCCTGGCCTTCAACATGTGTGAATGGATTCCATCTTTTTCTTTCGTTTGTAAAATTAGTTTCAGTTTATTATCACTCTAAACTTGCTCTGAAACTACTTACCTGCGAGAGTACTACCTTTGCACAAAGTTTGATATCAAACCCGTTATTTCCAGGACCTAATTCTCCGTATGTTAGAATACGATCCCAAGCAGCGCGTGACGCCGTATTACGCGCTTCAACACAACTTCTTCAAGCGGACCGCCGACGAGTCCACTAATACGCAGCAGGCGCAATCGCACCACCAGCACGGTATGAACAACCCCAGAGACGAGTCTACTGGACGATACTGTTTGCTGTTGTTTTAAAATCCCCAGCCACACTGGATGCGTCATCACACGCAAGCGGTGTGTCGTCTACTATGAGATATGCTACAATCTGCGACCATATATAACATGGACGTCTAACGCCAGCTCAAAAATGCCCCCAAAACCAATTGTTCAATTGTGCCAAGATGGGGACATAGCGCTTTTCGTGACACCGCGCATATTTCGGCGCAACGTCTTTGACAAATGTTTATTGAATATCGCCAATCAAAATTTTTATGGACCAATAACTATTTTAAGTTTTTATAGGTTGACATTCAACTTCATTGCCGTGATGCATTGGACAGGGGGTGACACTTGTCAACTAAAATTCAGGACCGTTTTTGAAAGGCAATTTAGTATCGCGTGCGGGTGCCATGTTTTATTTGTTCGTAGGCTACAATAGACCGCGCCATGAGCACGTTACGCACGCACCCGGTGTGGCTCGGTCTTAACTATGTCTCAGACAGAAACCTATGGTTGCCGATTTCTAAGAATGAATATTTGAGTTTAGAAATGAGCCCTATGTATATGGCATTAAGACTATCGGAAAAATGGTAAGTCTTACCCTCAAGGATTAATCTATTAGGTACTGTCAAAAATTCATTCTTAGAAATCGGCAGCTATAAACAAGAGTTGAGTTCTCTAATTTTAGGTGTAGAATTGAAATAAAAAATGATTGCAATCAGTATTGTTTTCTGTCCAAGACTAATCTTTTTATGTGTTGTCTTATCTCACGGCAAAGAAAGCTCTTTCAAGTTGTGTTGATAGCTAATAATCTAAGTCTAATATCAATCATCTCAAGCTTGTGTCAAGTTCTGCTAACACATCAAATGCTTTCATCATTTCATATGAACTAACTGAAATGTTTCATCTGGTAAAGCAATTTATGATAGCTTGGCTACAAAAGCAACCTGCTTTCATTGTTTTTAAGTAACCAACAGATGGAACATAGTATCTTTCCAATGTTTGAAGTTTTTCTAAAACCCAGGTGTTGGCTATGATAACGGTCCCTTTCCAAAAACTTCTATATTAATACATTTTGTACATATAGGATAATCTTATGAAAGCGTATTGATCATACATGAATGAGTAACTTTGGACTTAAATACCTATGTCAAAGCTTAAGCACACATGTATGTTCAAACCACTTTCATGATAAAATCTGGAGCATGATCATTTGATATTGATGCATTTTCTGGTATTATTCCAAAATCCCATCTCAATTATGGCCCGTCCCTTTTATTGTATGTAATGTACGGTTTCCTATCGGCGAGCGAAGTGAAGAATCTATTTAAAACCTATTTTCCACTGCGAGTGGAGCGGACTCATTAATGACTCCATTTCCAGTTCATCACTTGTATTTATTTACTTTTGCGTGCTTCTCCATCGAATAAAGACGGAGTCATTTATGGTCTCGTTCTCTTCGTTATGGAAAACCGGCTTAATGTCTGCCTTTCGTCGCGAGCGAAGCGGACTCATTACTACGTTTTATGTTCATTGCTGGCGAAATTAGTATGCAGTTTTCCACTGCGGGCATCACCAGCGATGAAAGTTAAACGGAGGCATTAATGAGTCCAGTTCGCACGGGGTGTAAGGCGGGCATAAGTGTGCAAACTGAGTGGACGCTCATGATTTGCGTCCAGCGGCGCGTTCGGCGTGGCGTATAGCGTTGAGTCGAGCATCCAAGCGATCATATCACATGAGGGTCAAACTTAAAATCATGTTACGAGTATTTCCGGTGGACATTTTAAAAGTTAAGGGCTATTAGAGTTAATTTTCTTATTAAACCCTTGTTGTCATTTAAAGGCACTCCTTTCCTATTGAATTGTATGATAAAAATCACGACTAAACTCCTACCAGTTG
>JALPQI010007974.1:0-51906 GCA_025490895.1 Thaumatotibia leucotreta | reverse complement strand
CGCTTACCTGAAGTGGAAATAATAATTTAGTCCCTTACTGGTAGAAACAGCCTTATGTCACATAATATATTGCTATAATGTAGGTACACTCATGTACCCAGGTGGCGGTCATTGCTCTCACGGCAATGACCGTTTGTTATGATCACGCGCAGTAGATAGAGCATAATTCGATTTAGTCACTTACGGTGACGTACACATGACACACATGACGTACTAATGCGATTCAGTTTAGGTCGAGAGAAAGGGACAAGGCTATAAGAGCCGTATATCTCTGTCCCTTTCCCTGAACCTAAACTGATCGAGTTCAGGTCGAAGCATTTGTAGTGCCAATATAAGAAAATAGTACATTACGACACGAGTGAGTGAGTGAGCAAAAACGAAATTCGAAACGAGTGGCGATATTTTAAAACACGACCGATAGGGAGTGTTTTAAATCGAGACGAGTTACGAATCGAGTCGAAGAATCAAAAAATAGAGGGAGTTTTTGCACGTGTCTCGTACGACGTTTTTTTAGTACTGATAGCCCTCCGAAGTTTTGGACCCGACGTAAAATGACACACTTCTCGCACTAGAGCCTAAAAAACACACCATCTGTACTTAAAAATATATTTGACAACCAATACGTATGTGATGACGGCAATAAAAATACATTATTTGTCACCGCCCCAACTCCGCGGGTGTCGTAAGAGTTGACTAATTGATTGAAGTGTCACTGACCATTATTTGATACAATATTGATGATGGGGACCCAACTAGCAAAATTTCGTCATATAATCGTCGCGGAAACGTAACATATTCAGGCTTTTAGCTTATGAAATTGGTCATAAAAACGTAATAATTACGTTTATATAACGCGATTTGGGCCCATATTACTCAGCTTTTTAGCCATATAAAAGCCATTTAACTGAAACTGCCACCACTTAGTAGTCATATAATAATCATCGCCGTGACCACTTTATAGCTAACTAGCTGAATAATAGCGACTTATATAGCTTTTATATGACTTTTAATCATATAAGAGCCATATAATCGTTGAGTTAGTTATTTATTGATCATATAATTGCTACTTATATGCCAAATTTGTGGAATAAAAGTGTCCAGCGAAACTAAACAGAAGACGGATTGACAACTTGCTCGGGCATATAATTTTGTTGGTGCTAGCTGGTGTAAACAAAATTAAAACACTTAATGCCGTTGAGTATGTTTTGACAGAGCTATCTAAGTAATATATGACCATGTTATAATTGGCATTATAAATTCTACCTAATGGTGAAAATGTATTGCGAATACCACTTTACTGATAAAGTATACTATATTTAGTAGTAAATAATGAACGCGCCACTTTAATTATTAGTTATTACAATATAAATTAAATAAATATTTTTAATTATTACGAAGGAAACTACTATATGACATGTATACGATTAACATATCATATAACTGCTTCGTATTAGTTCTTATATAGCAATTTTAGTGGTTTAAGCGCCATGACACCTACAGGTAGATACGTTAATCATATAAAAGTAACAGCTGAAACCAAAAAGTTCTATAATAGCAATTATTTTTCCATTTACTCGAGCATCGGTCATATAAGATGTAATTATTCGACAAATAGTCAAGTAAGCGTCATGTAAAAGCAGGTTACTCAGCATTAATCTTATATGACTCTTTAGTCATAAAAGATGTCGAGAAGCTGAATAAAACACTTTTATAAAACAACATATATAATTAGCTGTTATATGACTTCATTCACAATAGTCATATAATAGCAACTGCGTTACGTTTACTCGACTTTTTCTCACAAGTCATAAGTCAGCCATATAAGTTTTTGCTACTCGGCAAAAAAGTCATATAAGCGTTTTATAAATGTGTCTTTTTCAGCAACTTCTTATATGACTCATAAGTCATATAAGAAAGTCGAATAAACGTGTATATGATATCTTATACGACTATTAGGCTATTGCTGTATAAGTTGGCTTTATACGACAGGTACTGCGTAATTTGCGTTTATATGACTTTTATACGACATATTGCTGTATAAGCTGGCTTTATACGATAGGTACTGTGTAATTCGCGTTTATATGACTTTTATACGACTTATTAGCTGAGTAAGCTCGATGTTATATGACTGTTTTGCTAGTTGGGGAGCAGCGTCATCATTGTGGACACAGTACTGCGATCGTCAATCCGCTTGCCCAGTGTGGCAATTATGGGCATTTACCTTCTCCTCATCATCATCATTTCATCCATAAGACGTCCACTGCCGAACAACTAGATGGACGGACGATCTTGATAAGATCTAGTTTCGTCTGTCCATCTCGTGGGTGGACGTCCTACACTGCGTTTGCCAAGCCGTGGTCTCCACTCGAGTACTTTTCGACCCCATCGGCCATCGCGTCGTATGCGTCTATAGGTACGCATAGTTAACAGGAGAGGCTTACGTTAAGATACGTTGATGATGTGAAAACACACTATAAATCTGTCACTTGTTTTAGCAGTATATATGTCATAAGTGTATCATAATTGAGATACGAGCTGTTTTTCAAGTCATTACCATCTCTAGCCAGAAGACGTCAACTGGCCAAAGGTCACCCCAGAATAAGGGATTGGCGAATGCCGTGTACTGCACCGTATTTTCACTTTTAGTGAGAGTAAGTGATAAGTTATCAGCGATAGACATGAACAAGAGATAGTCATTCTCGTACTAATAAATACTAGATCTGGGCAATTTTACTGTCGGTATAGCCATCCGTGTTGGTTGAGGGCAGTTTCTTGATGTCCTGTCGCCTTAGGGTCTCACCAAACCAATCAACGCGGAGTCGGCTTTCGCCGAGTGTTTTACACCACACTATTCGCATTTAGCCGATCGACCGTCTCCGCGGTTGAACACCTGCGTTAAGCAGTCTCAGCCTCCTTACGGCCGTAGAAACGCTCGATCGGCTGCGATTTGCTACCGCAACAGTTATAAAGCGGCGGTCGGCTCTCCCGTGCTCCGTCCTGCCGTCGAGACGTCAGACAGCACGCGTACAGCCGCCGAGTCCGACGAACAGATAGATAGGACAGCGGGTGATCGGCAATCGTAAATCGCATTTTTGGAGACTAGTTGTTAGTAACTAGTTTCAAATTGAACAGACGTATATGATTACGACAGTATTACTTCGTGTTGTCAGATCTATTGCAGATTTTAATGTGGGTAATAATTCAAATGAATAAATACAAACGCATCAGTAGCTACTTCGGCCGTCATCGGCTCTTTTCGGCCGTCGTCAGCTATGTTCGGCCGTCGAAGACGCTGAACGGCTTCCGCCAGCTCTGACCGGTCCTTATCGTAGGCACTCGGCCGTGATCGGAGCCGTTCAACTCTTTCCGGCACCGTACGGCGGTATTAGGAGATTTAGGAATGCGAACGTGTGCGTTAGGCTGCAAACGGGGTCGTACGAATGCGAACAGCTTTACGGCAAAAGGCCGTTTTCCCGTCGAAAGACGTCGTTTCGCGTGGGCCGAGCCGATTTACGATGTCCTCGCTCTTATTGCGTTGACATAAAGCTTTTTCCGTACGCGATTAGCCGAAACGGCGTCGACTAGTTTGGTGAGACCCTTATGATGATCAAGTGTTTATAGATTCTTGTCGTTGCTAACACGTTTTAATAAGTATGCAAGTATGAAAATGACACTTAGCACAACAAACGGATAAAATAGGACCAGATATAATCATAACCACTTGGTACGACTAGGCGTTTACATATTTTTCATCACACCAGTTCAGTAAGTGCGCCAATGGGCTGCGGCGATGCGCACCGTACATGCGTCATTACGCCCTAGGGCAATCAAGGATTTTCATACAACATTACGTCGCACTAGCGCGCCACCCGCTGCAGCTTGCAGGCGGGCGGCGGCGGTGCCGGGATTTCTGTTATAAAAATGTAAAATTTAAGTCATCGCCTATTTTGAGAAATGGTTCAGGCCATTTTAGAGTAGTTTTGTGAAAATATATTGTTTTATTTACTTTTATTGCCTCACAGGTGTGATGAAAAACATTGTGTGTGCCACGGGCGGTACAAGAATTTTGAGCACACAATTTCGTATTTACCGCCCTTAATACACAATGTACTATCTCAGTATAGTTGGTATTTTTTACGCACTAGTGCCAGAAGTGGTCCATTTTGTCAGGTCGAAACTTCGGAGGGCCATCTGTATTCTGTACTGAAAAAAATCGTACAATGTAATGTACGTGCAAAAAACAAATTCGTAACTCGTGTCGATTTAAAACACTCCCTTCGGTAGTAATTTATCACCACTCGCTTCGAACTTATTTTTTTTACACTTGTATCGTAATGTAGTTACTATATTTGGGTGGATCAACTTTTTTCTGTCTGTTATTGCCATGGTTACGTTCGCCTGAGTCACGCCGGTTTAATGTAAATTTATGCTACTTAAACTGTGCAAACATAATTTTTTCTGGTATTAATAAGCCCTTTTCTTGATGGGCCACCTACAAATATGCACTACTTGCATGTTTGCATAATTTAAGTACCATAATTTTGCATGAAACCAGCGTGACTCAGGCGACCGTAACCATGGCAATAAAAGACAGAAAAAGTTGATTCACCTATTTATCTACTTCGCATAACCTATCCAAGTCTGTTTCTTCCCATTACTTTCACTAGCAATTTATTATTGGTAGCTTTACAATGCGGAATCTCAGCAATGCTATCTATGAATAAACCGGACCTCTAGGGCTGTCGATCGTAATGATGCCACTTTACGCTGCCATTGTCACCCTCGACGTTAGGGTTGTCACACAAGCGAATTTCATTAGGGATGTGTGTTTATTTGCATAAATGAACAATACTATATTTTCTCTCTTTCCAACAATCCCTGGCAGTGGAAATGGAGGGAAATTAATAAAATGTAGGCACGAAGATTTATCACTGATATATAAAATTTGAATTTGCCGTGTTTTTTCACTGACAGGTATTGTTGAACGGAAAATGATTATCAAACATAGGTATATGTTTGATATTCATTTTTATTGCAAACAAAAAAATATTAATTCTAATACAAAACTTTGTATTATAAATGTATATAAGTAAATATTGATTTACGTAAAGTTATATACACTACTAACAATAGGCATTTTTCGCTTGATCAATCTATTCCCGCGATCAAACATTTCAATAGCAAAGTCATAAATCAGTCACTTATTTTAGAATGACTTTTATTTTATGATGCTTTAAATTAGTTCCTTTAATTGCATTCTTCAATGGGATTATGACATGATTTAAAAGGTACCAATGAGTCTTGTTAACCAGGAGTCAAAACTCTTAGAAAAGAGTTTAATTTTCAAAAACTACCTGTAGAATAATAATGGCGAATTTTTAATCACTCTGTATGCTTTTTCTTGCAGATGATATCATGGACAAACCTCTAATATCAATAAGTAGCGACCCGCCCCGGCTTCGCACGGGTACTATACTATACCTACATAAAAACCTTCCTCTTGAATTACTCTACCTATTAAAAAAATCGCATCAAAATCCGTAGCGTCCATAGCGTACAGAGGGACAGAAAAAGTGACTTTATTTTATACTATGTAGTGATTTTGATTCGTTGTAATACATCAAAAAATTAGCCCAGCAATAAAATATAAAACCGTAAATAATTTAGCTACAGGACAAATTCATTAAACAAAAAACAAAAATAATTTAATAACTAATAACACTTGCGTATTAATAAATGTAAACAACGTTATATTAAATAAATACCTTAATTTAATTTAGCCACTCACAAAATATCTCGTAATATAACGTTCATTGTAAGAGTCTAATAAAGCAGGGCAACAATAGAAATATTCGACCAGCTACCGCGAAGACCGAAGTTCGTAAATGTCGGGATTTTGTCTCTGTCACTCCAACGAAGGCATTATTAGAGTGAAAGAGAAAAATCCCCCAAATTTATGGATTTCGTTTTTCGGAATAGGGCCTCAGGAGAGTCAGGAGGCATATCTTCTTAAATAAGATTACTGGGGTATTGTATTCGGCCGGGCGGAAAATTACTCCAAGGTCCTACCTCGAAAATCGCCAAGCATCTGTCTCTATCACTCAAATGGAGCTATGATTAGAGTGGCAGAGATGCTCGATACGATTTTGGCTACACGGTAAGCCTCCTTTGAACCACAGAAGTTTTTGGAATTCAAGTGACCTAGCGGCTGCGACCATATATAACATGGACATCTCACGCCGGCTCAATAATGCCTCCAAAAACAATTGTTCAATTGTGCCAAGATGGGCAGGACATGGCGTTTGTCTTAACACCGCACATATTTCGGCGCAACATCTTCGACAATTGTTTATAGAATATAGCCAATCAAAATTTTTAAATGGGGGTTTAAGTTTTTATAGGTTGATATTGAAATTCATTACCGTGATGCATTGAGAAAGGGGTGACACTTGTCAACTAAAATTCAGGACCGTTTTTGAAAGGCAATTTAGTATAACGTGCGGCTTCCATGTTTTATTTTTTCGGCATAGCGGTAAAGCGTGAATTTCTCTATCTGAAGATTTTGGGTTCTACTCTCGGCTCGTACCAGTGGGTTCTTTGGGACTTAAGTACAAAAACCAATGAGTATAATTAATATCAATATACAGGATGACGTCAACAACTTAATAAAAGGTAGTAAGACATCGATCTATTTGATTGTGAACAATTTACGGGGTTAAAAGTTGAAAAACAAAAATGTCTCTCCAAATATTTTGGTGTTCTTGATTTTATTAGCATGCCTCATCCTGTGATGTTTGAAATAGATTTTTCATATACAACGTGTTACATGAGGGTAAGTAATATAACGTATACGAACTAATGCTATATAAATCATAACGTATAAATTTAGTTTGTATAAATTTATAATGCCTAACGTGTAATAAATATAACGTATAAAAGGTATAATTATTAAATGAATAATTGTAAAATGTATAATGAACGTAACATATAATATCGTTTACGATAACGATTAATGAGTATAACATTGAAATAATCTAATATACAAAACAACTATCTTACACAAAATATAAGCGCCTACGATTTTTTAATAATTAAACTATAGAATTATCATCATATTTAATTTGAATTGATTTACTATTTATCTGTATATTAAGCCGTATCCGTATAGGAAGCGATTTAGACCTGGAAACCGGTCGACGAAGCCCCGCTGCGCGGGGCTTCTATTTCTGCTCTAAGGGATAAAAGGTACCTAACGAACCTATCCAGGTTAGAGTAGGAGAGGTACAAATTTGATATTTTCAAATGCGGGGGGCTCCGCCCCCCGAGCCCCCCTTGTGGGGGGCTACGCCCCCCCCCGTCCCCCCTTTTTTGGTTTCGCAAGGATGAGGATGTGTAAACAATTACTTAAAGGTCTTTTATTTATCCGGGAACCAACTCTCGAAACCTAACCAATCCAAGTCGGTTTTACCCTGATTTATTACTTGGATTGGTTAGGTTTCGAGGCTCGAACGGATTGAAAAGTTAAGTAATATAACGTACATTACATACATTTTTATAGAACTTAACCTAACTTGCTTTTCTGGCAGTTATATTTATATAGTTATATCAGATGTTAGGTATATGTTTTAACTTTTATACCTTTATATTGATATATGAAACGGAATTCGTTAATATGTACATTAGACTAAACAACGGTATATATTATTACCGTTATATTATTTTTGTATTATACTATTTGGAAATAGATGTTTAATACATTATATCTAACGTTAGTATACGTTATGGACGTTTGTAAACTGTAATTATACTAAAAGTGCGTATTCATTATGATACGCACCCGTTACATGAGGCACTGAAACCTTTAACGGGGTGCTTTAGTAGGTTATACTGAACAACTTTTACAATGGAGCTAACCCTGAAATCTCAAAAAAAAAATTGACTATTTCATATAAAAAGTCGTGATGGATCGGGCAAAATGTATGAAAAAGACATTCTTTTTTAGATTTAGTGATGGGCCCCATAGTAAAATTAAAGTTGTTCAGTATAGCCTACTAAATCACCCCGTTCAAGGTTTTCAGTGGCTCGTGTAACACCCTGTATATAATAAGAGTGATGATTATACAGGATGGTTTTTATTCACCGTCCACATATTAAAGGGTTAATTCTCAGGTGATATTGATGAACTCTTACTATGGAACCGACATCCGATTCGACAAAAAAAACCTGGTCTTCTATACATTTCCATCTAATCTTAGGATTTGTATGAATCATACATCATACATACGTCATCAGCTATCTCAATCCACTGCTGGATGCAGGCCTCTCCTATTAACTATGCGTATAGATCGCCAATCCGCTTGCCGAGCGTGGCGATTATGGGCATATATCTCCTAATGCGTCTATACGCAAAGTTAATAGGAGAGTCCTACGTCCAGCAGTGGACTAATATAGGCTGATGATGATGATAGACGCATCAGGAAGTAAATGCCCATAATCGCCACGCCGGGCAAGCGGATTGGTGCTGCCCATCATCAATCTTTTATCAATTAATAATGGTCAGTGATACTTCAATCACTTAGTCGGCTCTTACGACACCCGCGGGAAGAGGTTGTAATGGTGACAAATGTATTCTTACTGCCGTCACCACACGGCTAAATTGTATGAATAGACCATAATATAACTATCTCATAAATAATTCTCAGAATACCATTTATCAGATGCCCTGCGATTACCTACACAACACATCAAATCGACATTTCAAAGCTGGAATCCGTATCTTGGGGTAAATTCAAAGGTCTGAATTAATTATGCCGAAGAGCTTGTATAATTATTTGAACGAGTTGACGAACTGCTGAATGTTGGAACAAGTCGGAGTTATTTTAGGTGGACGAGAAAAGAGGAAATTCATTGCGAAAATTTAAATCCCGCTGTTAATTACGGTTTTACAAAAACTATGACTTTATTACTGAACACCAAAATAAATTAATAAAGTATATCAAAATAGTTTATTGATACAGTAAAAACTTATTAAACACATAGATTATACATGTAAATACAATAATGTAGACACAGAAATTCATAATAGTTTTGCTCGTGACATCTGCAATAGGCTATGCCTTGAGCCATTTGATCCGGGCCACAAAAACCGACAACAAGCGGATCTGTGGCGGACGCATCCGCGGACGTCAAATACCTACTGCAGATGACCAAATCACCCCCTCTACACGTCCACGGATGCCTCCGGCGATGACATCCGCGGACCCATCCGCAGACGTGTAGTGGAGGCATAACTAAGATGTCTCAAGATATTTATTTGTTTATTTAATTAATTTACCAGTCACAACTAATGGGAAGCGACTTTTATCCTATATAGTGATAATTATAATTTTAAATTTGAGCATGAACATGAGCCTTATCTAAATACCGCACTCATCATAGAAGGGCAAAAACAAACAAAATTTAATTACGACGCGTACTTACAGCCTTCATAAAATATGGATTTACATTACCTTATGCCGTTGTAATAAGGCTCAAAATAAAATAGTTTGAGCGAAGCCTCAGGGGTATTCCGAAACTTGAAACTACCCAACTTTTGACGAACTACAAACTTTCATCATCTGTGTTAGCCCTGAAGGGATGGGTTTTCAATCTTTTCTCACCAATGATCATATTCATCTATGTAAAGTTTTACTTTGAACCATGAGTGTACTAGATTGGTGATTAGGGGAGGTATTGAATTAATATTAGTAATATTGTCAGCCTCCATAGCCTAGTTGGTTATATATAGTGACCCTGCCTACGAAGCTGGAGGTTCCGGGTTCGAATCCCGGCGAGGGCATTATTTGTGTATTTATTTATCACAAATATTTGTTCCTTGGTCATGGCTGTCTATGTATTTAAGTATCTATAGGTATCTATCTATTATATATATCGTCGCCTGGTACCCACATCACAACCCTTAAATTGAGCTTTCCGTGGGACTATACTTCGTTTTTTTGACCTTCGCAGAACGAGATATAAGGTTTTTTTACAGGCAAATTCTGCGGATCGAACAGTAAATACGAGTTATTAAATATCACGAATTTATTATCATGCTATATTAATACACATTACTCAGTGTTGTGAACAGATAAGAAACATGATGTTAGTTAATTTATATTCTAAGATGAAAAGATTATAATTTTAATAAATTGCGTTTGCAATTTTTCATGGAAAGGTTGTACATTAAAAAACCTAAAGAGGCAGAGTTCTCACACAATTTTAAAATGTCACTGTCTGTCATTCGACTTCATATTGTTGTCGGATGAGTCGGTTGTGTTTTATATTGCTGTTAGCTTACTTAAAGTTTGTTGTTATCGTTTTTATTCAATTTCGTTATTAATTGTTGATCTATTTAGATATTTTGTTTGTTGGTGCACATTTAAAATGGATGAAAGCAAAATCCTGTGACTACCAGTGAAAAGCGGATGGTGGTGAATTATAAATATAGTTACAAATTAAAAAATGTGCCATAGAAAGGAATATCCCACTTAATCGGAACGTGTGAAAAAGACTGCTGAGACTGCTGGCATATCGTTGGCTACGGTATACAGGGTGTTTTTTATATCATTAGCCATATTACAATATGTGTTGGGTAAAGGCGTAAAAAAATATTTGGTAAAACAAAAATAATCCATTTTTCATTATCCTTTTCGTTATAGATTTTTTTTTAAATCCCATTATCTAACGAATGTTTGGTCACTATGATCACTTGCTTACTTTGCGTACTGCCCCACTTAGTATGCGCTCATAACTGCCAAATCAGATTGGAAAGGGTGTTTGAGTTTGCAACTTTAATTAACCCGCATAAGGTAACTAATTCAATACGTAACAAGTTTCCTACGCGTGGTGGGGAATGGAGGTGGAGCTTAACTTGCAGGTAAAACCCACGAGACAGCATTGTCAGTCTATCGCATACAGTACTAATAAATAATGAGGGTATTTTGAGTTGCGCGCCGATCTGAGGGTAGTTCGACTCGAGCGTGTTCACGCAAGCGCACTCCTTCTTTGTTTACAGAGTGCTGTACAAATGGCACATGGCATCTTGCGATCAGCCGAGCCAGCATAATTTGACCTCAAGAACGGAGTAACTTAAATGTTCCGTCATACAATCGCGTACTGGTTTACCTCAGATATCGATTCTAATGCACTCTCTAAGCAAATTGAATTGTTGATGACAACGAGCAGGTACAGGTAGGTATGCGCTTGGGCAGTTTTAATCAAATAACAATCGTGTGTGCATGTAGTTAGGACATTTTATTCATTGTTTAGTGCCGATGGTGGGGTGAGTGACGTCGGCTGATCGGTGCTTGTGATGAACTCCTGATTGGCTAAGACTTGACTACTCAAACCTGCTACTCTTTTGTCTGCCATCGAATCGCACGGATTGAAACAAACTTGCCTAGTTACCACAAATTATGTTTTTGCCGGATAAAAAACGGGAAAAAAACTAAAAAAAGTGTCACTTTTTTTTTCAAAAATATTGTGTACTGGTGATCGCGAATGACATATCCAAATTTTTCTAACGACATAACAAACACCCTGTATAACATTTTAAAAGAATATAATTTTTTAAATGAAATTAGATAATGTAATAGATAACACTGTGGAAAAAAATATTATAAACGTTTGTAAGCCAATCTGGCTCACACCTTAATTCAGGGCTTTGTTCACGAAAACACAACACATTTAGATATAACACGATTTATTAAACTATCAAACTTCTACAGACACAGTAAATATAACCGTTTACCACACTAGTTGAGAAACGAATGGCCATCTGTTACCTGCCAGCGGGAATCCCGCCACACTCGTATTCGACTGTGATTGGCCAGTTTTTACAACGGATGATACTGGCCAATCTCAGTTAGTCAAAAGAACTTCTCTTTAGTACAATATTATAGATCAATTTATTAATTGCATAAATATATATTGAGTGACTAAAAATAAATTGTAACAACTCGGCCATCCGCGTCTCAACGAGTCCCTCGTTGACAATCACGGTAATTCAATATTCAGTGAATACTTGCAGTAAGTACTTACACCTACAAAATTTGTTACATGATCAACAAAATACATGAAATACGTATATGTAAACAATAACTTTGCTATACAATTATCTCTTTTATCCTTAACAACATGTTAGTCAGTAGATAATCATGAACAACAAAATACATTAATTAATTATGTGTACATCTATGGGTGTCGGTTACCTGACAAACCCCAAGCCTTTTCTTGTTGCCAATATATTTATTAGCACGTTACCTTGCCCAATAAATATACTGCCAATATTTGTTATACCATATTGGTATTACCAATCGCCAATAGGCAGGGCGTCAAAAGCCAGACACACCGCGTTATCATCATCTATTGGTGATTAGTTACTTGATTACTTTCATGTGTACATTACATTCATCCTGATCAATCACCAACAGGCAGAGCGTCTGTTACCTGACACTCTACGTTCTCATCATCCATTGGTGATTCATTACTTAGTGACCTTATTGCATACATTACAATCAACTTAATCGTTTGCCAACAGGCAAGGTATCTATGATTACCAGACACCTCGCGTTTTCATCAGCTGTTGACTTTTGATAGTAGCGGTATGATACGTATTAGTACCTCTACCTATACAGCGTGCTATCATGACTCAGGCTTTTACGAATATGGGTAATAATACGCATTACTGGCAATTGTTTTAAAGTATTAAGAGTTGACAAATATCTTAACTGTAATGCGTGTCCTGCTTAGTGATCAAACGCTGCGAGTGGCTGCTGACAGTAATTTTTAAGAACTAATTAAGATTCATTTTGAAGTACATTACATTGCTTCTCACTCAACTTTTCTTAGATAATTAATTACGCTTAAAATTATAATATTTAATAAAATAATGCTCACGGTTTGGCTGAAAATCTGCACCTTAATCCCCACTCTCAATAAAAGCCTGCATCATGTCAACACATTGTATAAGGGTTTAATGTCTTCATTTAAATTTATTCACAAGCAGATGCTTCATCACTTTCAGATTCGGTTGATACGGGTTCTTTAAAGCAGGTCCAGGGAAAAACTTTGTCAATAGCAACTATCGCCTCATACTTTTTATTTTTTCTAGTGAGAGGGGTATCTTCCACAATAAACCTATCGTTGGGCAGTATCTTTTTGATCCTATAAGGGCCCTTGCACTTAGGTTCAAGTTTCTTGGACTGACCTTCAATTCCTGCCGGCGTCCTAATGACCCTGACTAGATCACCTTCCTTAAAACGAACTCCTACCTTTCTATGCTGATCATATCTTTCCTTGTCTTTTTCTTGTTGTGCCTGAATGAGGTTATCTGCGCTAGCCCTCATATTTTCTAAAGTTTCCCCCGTTTCTGGAGCAACTTCATTGATTATGTCATTCATGAGACCTTGAGATGGGTTAGTTACATTTCTACCAAACAACAGTTCAGTTGGAGTCTTTTTAGTGGTAGAATGTACTGACGTATTGATGCCTAATTGAATATCTGGCAAATGTTCGTCCCATAACCCATTTGCTTTTTCATGGTTCATTGCCCCGAGTGCAGCTAAAATGGTGCGATTATATCGCTCTACTTGGCCGTTGGCCCGGGGAGAAGCCACAGCATTTAATACATGCTTTATACCGGTGGTCTGTATGAAGGATCTAAAAGTCTTGCTAGTAAAGCTGCTACCTTGATCGGTGATCAAACGAGTGGGTGTACCAAAATAACTAAAATACTGTCTAAACACCCTAATGCTCGTCGCTGATTTTGTGTTACGCACAGCTTTGAGGTCAACGAATTTAGTAAATGCATCGACAATGACAATGATATATGTGTTACCGCGTTTAGTGCGTATAAACGGTCCAAGATGGTCGGCGTGTATCGTATGGAATGGTACACTAACTTTGGGTATTGGATGCAATTCGCCAGGTTTAGCACCACTAGGGAGTTTGTGATGTGCACACCCCAAGCACGCCGCCACATATTTTTTGACAAATCGTCTCATTTTCGGAAACCAGTACGATGTCTTTAAGCGTGCAAGAGTTTTATCGAACCCAAAGTGTCCAACATCATCGTGGTTTGCTTTTAATAACTGCCACCTGGAACTCCTTGGTACGCCCCAACGAATAGTGCTGTCCTCCAAAATACGATACACGCGACCATTTACTAATTTGTAATTCTTAAAAATATCTACGGCTTCTTTACATTTGGTGTCACTTAATGTATCCGCGATATTCTTTATATCTTCATCAGTCTGTTGAACGGTTGTCAACCAATCATCGGACCCAATTGTGAGGACATCTAGCACGTGCTCTGTGTCCCGATCGTCACATATAGGTCCTCTGCTTAAGGCGTCCACGTGTGCCATTTTATCACCCGCGCGATACTCTATTGAGCAGTCATATTCCAAAAACTGTAACCACCAACG
The DNA here is from genome assembly GCA_025490895.1 of Thaumatotibia leucotreta. Lineage (NCBI taxonomy): Eukaryota > Metazoa > Arthropoda > Insecta > Lepidoptera > Tortricidae > Thaumatotibia > Thaumatotibia leucotreta. The sequence goes on along the minus strand of JALPQI010007974.1, from coordinate 37,438 downwards.
TGCAATACGCGGTATTAAGTCGCGTTTGCTCATTGTGGTTCGTAACGCATTGCAGTCAGTGGCTATGACGAATTTGATACCAAGAAGGTAGTGTCTGAATCTGTTTAACGATGCGATAATGGCTAGGGTCTCCAGTTCAAACGAATGAAACTTTTGTTCGTCGGCACTAGTCTGCCTACTATAATACGCAATCGGCTTTAAGGCACCAGAGCTATCTTTTTGTAACAATATTCCGGCTACCCCATACTTGCTCGCATCAGTGTGAAGTTGCGTTTGTGCATCAGGACTGTATAGTGACAGAACCGGCCTTTCTATCAGAATTTGCTTTAACCTCTCGAATGCCGCTATCTCATCTTGACCCCATTTCCAAACAGCTTCCTTCTTTAGTAGACCTGTCAATGGACGAGCTATCAAGGCAAATCCAGCAACAAATCTTCTAAAGAAGCTAGCAAGTCCTAAAAATCTTCCGACTTCATGCGCATTCGTTGGTGCAGGAAATTTAGATATAGCCTCCGTCTTAAGGGTACCAGGCTTGACGCCTTCTGCACTAACTTCGTATCCTAAATATTCTATTTTGTTATAGAAAAAATTGCACTTGCTCATTTTAAGAGTCAACCCGCTTTCGGCCAGTAAACGCAACACCTCCTCCAGACGTAACATGCCCTCTTCAAATGTTTTAGCTGGGATTAATATATCATCCATATACACTAAAGCATATGAAGAAGCCGGCGAATTCTGAATAATTTTATTCATTGTGCGCTGGAAGACCGATGGTGCGTTCACTAGACCGAAAGGCATCCTATTATATTCATACTGACCTTGGGGCGTCACGAAAGCCGTTTTATCTCGAGAACCTTCGGCAATTGGGATCTGATAATAACCAGATGCCAGATCGAGCGTTACAAATAAAGAACTACCAGATAATAAATCCAATTGGTCTTCAATCCGCGGAAGAGGGTAGTGTTCTTTCTTTGTTTTACTATTTAAGGCGCGATAATCCACGCATAACCTCTTTTCCCCAGACTTCTTATTTACTAGGACTATTGGATTCGCATAGGGACTGTTAGATTCTCTAATTATACCACTATCTAACATTTCTTTAATCATATCCTGAACCAATTGCCGCTCTGAGTAGGATAAACGATAGGGGCGATAGACAACAGGATCAGGGTCCTCAAGTTGAATCGTCATTTCAGTGTCGGTGGTAAAACCCAAATCTTTTAAGCTAGTTGAAAAACAAGATTTATATTTATCCAAAAGTAATAGCAAGGTCTCCTTTTGTCGAATAGTTAAATTTTCGCCACATTTAATCGACGATTCATCCGACGGCAGCTGATCGCTAATGTCCACTTTTTGAATCTGTGAACTCTTAACTAAAGTCCTACTCCGAGTAACTAGAGAACCTTTGTCAATAACTATGTCATTATTGCTGATATTTTGAATTAATACCTTCCCGTGACCTTCTGTCAAAATGTACTCTCCGGGTAATAAATAGTGCTCATAGCCAACAGCTTTACGCACGGTTCCGTTTACATACACACTACCCGAATATGTGTCAGAATAAGTAACCGGTACTGCTTTTAGCTCACCACTGCATATACGCGTATCTTCACTACACATTAAGGGACGAATCAAAACCGTTTCTTTGCTAACCTTTTGGAAAATAACATCGGATTCTGTTTTGATTACCTTTATTGATGGTCTTTCAGTAAACGTATGACCCAATAATATAGGGTAGTTAATGAGATAGTCTTCGACAACCAATATCTCAACATTATTTTCCAAAATGCCTTGCACCTCGACCGTAACGCTTGCCTTGCCAAGCGGTTTGTATGGCACATTGCCTATACCTCTTATTAATGGTACTTCATCTACAGTCCAATTCAAAGCCAGACGCTGAGCATCACCGAAACGGATCAAAGTACCTTCGCTTCCTAAATCAACAACACATTCTGTAAAAACGCCATCTATTTTAATGGGCATTTTATATTTAGCACTCGATTCATTAGAACTTTCGACTTTCAAAAATTGTTTATGCCCTATTCCAGTATTTTGCGTAGTTTCGGAGCACTCAGCGTCAAGCTTTAAGACTGATTTGGGTTTTACTTTGTTGCTCGGCTTAGCGCCTGGACACTCAGTGTCTTTATGCCCTAAGTAGTTACATTTAGTGCATCGAATTCTAGGTTTTGGGCATCGGTAAAATGGATGACCAACTTCGTTACAGTTGAAGCAAGCCTTGGATCCTGGTTTTTGTGAATTACTCTCACTTTTGTTATTCCTGAAAGTAGTGGTTAGCGAACGTCTATCTTTATCTCTTGCCTTTTGAAGTTCATTCGAAATTCTATCTTGACCTACTTTAACGCTTTTCAAAAACTTAAGCACTAACTCCGGTTCCTTAAACTCCGCTCCTTGAGCACCTAATCTAACACTGCGATCTTCAATGCCTGCTATAATGCAGTCTACCGCGCGTTTGCCTGATATCTCGCAGCGATTGAGTAGGTTCATTTTCGCATAAAAATAAACTTCCAGAGACTCCCCATAGCGCGCTTTTTTATTGAGCATTTCTAACAATAAATCTGCATAGTTGTCTCTAGTTGGAAAAGATTCTCTCAATTTTGTTTTCCACTCTTCTCACGTGAAAAGTAGTGAAGGCAAGCCCTGATACCACGTTTTCGCTACCCCCGTCAGTTTTGGTAGAGCGTAATGAATTATTTGCTTATCGCCCCACCCATAAATTTGAGCACATTCGTCTACTTTGTGAAGCCACGTATCAACCGTTTGCTCCTTACACAGTGGGTCAAAATCGGGAATTACATTATTCAAAACAGGAAATTTGTCACGATCAGTACCATTTTTCACACCCTTAAGCGCCTCAATAAACTTTTCCATTAGCGATAAGTTAAATGATTCATGATTATTAGCTTCTGTGGTTGGCGTACGACGGTGTGACCTGTCGCGCCGCGGTGAAGATGGAGTACGCAACCGTGGCACTCTGCGTCGGAGTGAAGTTGCAATATGTGATCCGCTTTGTACCCTGATGGGTGAGCGCGACTCGGTATGACCTGACCGTTCCAGCCGTCGGGCCGAAGTTGTCCGTCTCGAACGTTGTGATCGGGAGCGAGATCTCGTCAACGTCACTCGAGATTGCCTACCTCTTGAGCGCCTTGGTCTTGAACGGCTGCAACGACTGTCACGTCCTTCGTCGCGTACTCGCCTGCGTCCTCGACTACTGCTGCGTCCTCGACCACTGCTGCGGCTTCGGCTTCGTGTCCCCTCAGGGAAAAGTATAGGGGGTGTCATCGTCTCGCGTGAAACTGCGTCACGTCTTCGTCGAGCAACATTATCACCACCTCCCATTGTCACGTGTCCTCAAAATACCAAGAAAGAAAAACATGCCATTTTAACATAACACATCAAAATATATTAAAAACAATGAGATTTTGTTTCATTTATCCGTATATTAAATGTCAAGCAAATCTTAATCATTAATAAGCATCCGTCAATCTATCTGACCATCAATCAATCAATCGTGACCAATCATCAATGACTGATCCACAATCATCATTCATCAATCGGTCAATTGTGATTGAAATCGACATTATTGATCATCAATCAAAAATTATCGAACATCAGTCGATCAACCAAGATCAACCAACGATCAAGTAATAATGATTGATCATCAATCAACGTCATCGCTTAAAAAAAAACATGATCAATCATGATTGACCGTCAGTCCATCAATCCCGACTGTCCATCAGTCCATAAATCCTGACTGACCATCAGTCCATCAATCTTGACTGACCATCAGTCCATCAATCCTGACTGACCATCAGTCCATCAATCCCGACTGACCATCAGTCCATCTATCCCGACTGACCATCAGTCCATCAATCTTGACTGACCATCAGTCCATCAATCCCGATTGATCATCAGTCCAACAATCCTGATTGACCATCAGTCCATCAATCCTGACCGACAATCAGTCAACCACGACCGACTGACCATCAGTCCATCAATCCTGACTGACCATCAGTCAAGCACGACCGACCAACCATCAATCAATCATGATTACCATCCATCGATCAGTATATAATTTAATTAGATTATTGCGAAAATTCCATGTCCATTTCTTTATTTCATGTAATTTTGTTATATTACACCAATATTGTATTCGAATATAGTACGATATTAGAAAAAAAAACGGGACACTAATTTTCGAATAATCTTGTGGAGAACATTTTTAAAGACGGGTATTTTATTATTCGGAATGATTTCCTTTATTTAGATCTTTTGACTCATGTTGTAGGTATCACGTAATTCCAGAGTATAAAATAAGCAAAAAAAAATATAATACTTAAAATGTAACGGATCATACTAAGATGAGAATGACCATTATAATATTCCATTATTGCAGACGAGTATTTCATGCATCATCTTCATCTTGCTTGAAAATATTTCAAGCGTTAAAATTCAACTTTGCACATGCTCTTGAACAATACGATTATATGGCAATATGGAATATATGCTTACTTAGGTATATTCAACATATTCTACGAGAGAAGGAAAAAAAAATATACTTACGTTTTCTTTCATGTATTGTATTCACAGTTATTTCAAAATTAGCCGACTTATTTGCGGGCTTTTGCAATCGATCCCAATTCTGATATGTAAGCCAATCTGGCTCACACCTTAATTCAGGGCTTTGTTCACGAAAACACAACACATTTAGATATAACACGATTTATTAAACTATCAAACTTCTACAGACACAGTAAATATAACCGTTTACCACACTAGTTGAGAAACGAATGGCCATCTGTTACCTGCCAGCGGGAATCCCGCCACACTCGTATTCGACTGTGATTGGCCAGTTTTTACAACGGATGATACTGGCCAATCTCAGTTAGTCAAAAGAACTTCTCTTTAGTACAATATTATAGATCAATTTATTAATTGCATAAATATATATTGAGTGACTAAAAATAAATTGTAACACGTTGGTGCTTCCGAGTCCTCGGACTCTTCCACTGACAGTGAATAAAACTATGTATGTCATCTGAGTTTTATTTTCTAATTTGTTACCAAATTCAAACTACATTAGAGCGTCCCAGACCGCCTATAATGGCAACAAATACTCAACGACGTTGCCGATGCGTAGGGTTGTCTTAGTATTGTTATCTGCTCAGTCTTTATGACACCGTGTCCGCTTTTATACCGATAGTTTTAATCCTTAAATGCATGACTTTTAAAAGTATTGGGAGTGCATAATGTAAGCCAGATTAAATATGGAAATATTGTTAAATTTTAGACTGTAAACTTCATTAAATTCGGTAAATGTAAAATCGGTACGATATTAGTTACAAATAAAAAAAATACTTTGTTAAAAACCGCCAAACACTAAACGAAAACTTTCAATGTATATCTTTTTTCTAAATTGCCGCCATCTTGCTTATAAAACACTTATATTTTTTTTAAATACAGTTTTGCCAACAAATTAATAATAAATGTGAAAACTATGCGTTCAGCTATCAGTAAATATCAAATGATATGTATATAGCCTCGTCCTGCCCGTCATACAAAGTTTGAGCTATTGAAATTTAAACCTAATGAGTTTGAAAATATAGTCGCTTTTCTTTTGTTCTACATTTTACATAAAGATAAATAATTTTGAGTGTAACCTCAACGTAAACGAGCTGTACATTAATTATTTGCCAAAAATCGAATATGTCCTTTATAGATCACATTGGGCAGGACGAGGATATATACATAAGTTCCGAGAAATTCAGTGGTATCGGCCGAAATCGAAGAAGGAAGGTTTACGACCACTGCTTCTTTGTTCACCCGTTTGACAGATAATTCTAATCTTAAATAAAACGAAGTATAGGTTGATTTGTGTAAAATGTACCAAGATATTCATTTAGTTATTTAATATATCGTCGGTTGACAACCTAAACTCACTATAAAAACTGTCACTACTCTTAGCAACCTCGTATGTCAGTACTGATGCAGAACTGAGGCACTGGTCTCACCGCGAGCTACTAAGCTATTAACTATGGGCTATAAACACGAACAAAAGATACACACTCCCGTGTCTCTTTAATTTATATTTCTTCTTTAATTTAATTTACGTTATTTTATTCTCCCGAGTGCGTATATTTTGTTCGTGTTTATGGTACTGTAGGCTTAGCACATAATTGGTGCGACAGTATGTCGCCGCGAGATAGATCTCCCGTCCTTTACGAGGAATATTAACAAAAGAGGGACGAATAGTCTATCTCGCGGCGAGATACTGTTGCGCCGATCATGTGCTAAGCATACTGGTCTCACCGCGAGCTACTAAACTATGAACTATGGGCCATAAACACGAACTAAAGATACACACGCCTGTGTAAAAAAAAGAGACGCGGTGATACTCGCCCGGCTGTGATAGATGATAGCTGGGCGAGTATCGCCGTGTATCTTTTATTTACACGGGAGTATGTATCTTTTATTCGTGTTTATAGCCGATAGTTCATAGCTTAGTAGCTCGCGGTGAGGCCAGTGCCTATTTGACTATATTAGCTTAACCCTTAGACGCATAGAGTATCAAAGACGATACGATTGAAATGACACATGACACATGTCGAAATAACTAAGTGATTGCGACTGTCAAACTGAGCAACAGTCCTAATTGGCATTGATTATTTACATAAGTAATTTCAGAAATAAAATATGTGATACCATATGCACCTTAGGGTTAAAAACATGTAAATAATAAATATCTTGGGACATCTTACACAAATCAACCTAGTCCCACGGTAAGCTCAATAAGGCTTATGATGTGGGTACCAGGCGGCGATATATAATAAATAGATACATACTTAAATACATAAAAGCCATGACCAAGGAACAAATATTTGTGTAAATAAATATACAAATAATGCCCTCGCCGGGATTCGAACCCGGAGCCTCCAGCTCCATAGGCATGGTCACTACCTACGGAGGCAGACAACGGTCAAGTCATGTCATATAGTAAGGTTCTCCAGAGTAAAAGACACAACCGTAGTAATTAAGTAAAACATGGAATATCTAGAGCAGAATGTAATAAAGGCTAGGTTTTGTACCAACGTTCGCTAAAGCCGAGTACTAGACATTCTTTGTCTAACAGATAATCTGTGGCGTTATACTTAAGCCAGAGACGAGTGTTTAATAAAGACTGGATTGTTTGTGATCCTCTGATACCTATTTGGGAGTGAACTGTCAAATCTTGGATTGGGGATTTATTTGTGTATTTATCACAAAATATATTTGTAAATTATAAATATTCGATTGACATGACAATATACCAAAGAAAAAAAGTTTTTTGTATTAAGTAGTATTAAGTAGTGTGACTACTGGGGAAGAAATAAAAACACAAATCAAAATATTCAGTTAATTAATCAAATATTTGGGTTTTCACAATAGTTTCAAATATTTGTTACTTAGGAAATTTTTCACATTTAGTGGCACCCAATTAGCGTGAAATACAAAACCTTAACCTCAGTCCGGTTTGTAACGACAATTAAACACTAATGAAGCACTATATTTCAATAAAAACTCGATTTTGGTGTTAATTTTATAAACTATAAGCCATATTATTATATAAAAACGCCGATAATGTTCAAATTTCTAAGGATATCGTACTTTATTGGCGTTACAAAGCTGCCTTCAACTAGGGTTTATGAATTTCACGCTAATTGTGTGTCCCTAAAAATTAAAATACCGAAGTACGTATATTTTACGTACGAAGTACGTATTAAAACCTATTTTAAGCCAATGAAGAAGATGTCGCAGTTTCTGAGGCCTGTTAAGTATAGCACCCCCTTACTGAATGCAGGAGTGTATAAGCTGGACTGTGAATGTGGGCTTTCATATGTTGGGCAGACAAAGAGGAATATCACTACTAGGGTGAAGGAACACATAGCCGACGTCAAGCACCGTCGACAACAGTCTGCGGTTTGGGAGCATGTCAGTGATGGACCAAATCATTCTATTAAGTTTGACAAGCCTTTGGTTCTCGTTAAGGAGAAGAGAAACATTCTTAGAATGTTGCGTGAGGCTATTGAGATAATGAAATATCCAAACTTTAATAGAATGGAAAGAAGCTTTTCTCTACCACCAGCTTGTTCCTTGATCCAGTTGTTCATCTAATAAAAGAACAGTCTAGACTGTATTTGGCGGTGGTGACCATTACCCCCCCTTTTTAGTACTGGCAAAATTATTTTAAATTTCCTTATTAATCAAAATTGTATGTTTCGGTTTAATGCATGATGATCTTAAGATGTACTACAAATGTTTTTTGAAAAGAGTTTCTTGCCGGTCCCAATTTTGGGATACCTTCCTAACAATACAATCATACAAAGGAAGGAAATACTTCTCAGGCAGTGGCGTAGGGATAGAACCGGCGTAGATTATTTATTTTGTCTCTTGTCTTCATTCTGAAAATATTTGTAATGAATAACTAGCTTAATTTGCAAATTTTGTATGTACATCCACCCTTAAAATTTATTGTCTGTGGTTTAGTAATTTTTCTTTGGTGGGTAGTTTTGTACTTATCTTTCTTATTTTGATGGAGGTAGATCTATCAAATTTCCTCCATTGTCAGTCATCCGCAGACCACGAACCCTGTAAAGTGTTCGAAACGTCGGAATGAAGTTAAAGTTAGTTAATATACGCGAGTTTATCCGTTTTCATATTTTTATTTCATACGTATATTTTCTTCACAAATTGGTTGTAGAATCCTATATAATATTAAGTCACATAATTATTGATATTTTTTTAACATCGTATAAAATTGTATAATGACGATTTTAGGACATTGTTATTCCTTATTATAAATGGTCTCTATTTAAAGCTAAGTTTAAAAACACACAAAGGCAGGTAATTTTACCCTCCTTGTTTACTTCTGACTTTTGTATATTAATTTTGCTGTACTTTGAAGTAATGTGTGTTTATATTAATATTAACTGTTGTGTTGAAATTAAATTCAACAAACTTGCGAACCTACTACACATTAAAATTTTGCATTTCATTATTTTGGGAAAAATATTAGCGCAACGCCTTATTTTAAGAATTGTTGTAGCCTACGGACGCTAAGAGAAGAGCTTATACAACGTGCCCATGAGGGAAGGGAACAAAATTAACAACGGATTTCTGACCAAATTTGAAGTTAAAAATGTTATATTAAGTTTGCCGGATTCTGTCTATTTTAGGAGAAAATTACATTTGTTTTAAAAATGTTATTGATCGTTACGCAATGATAGACGCATTTTAGGAGTCGATTTTGTTACTATGTTATCTTAGTTATGTCACATTTAATAGACAGACATCATCAAATGAACAAAAAATCTGCATCACCTAGCAAATGTAAGTTACAAAAAACTTAAAGAGTAGATTTATTGAAATATATTTATTAAAAAAGTACTTTTTTAGTACAGATGGTGCCTTTTCTAGGCTCTAGTGCGAGAAGTGGGTCATTTTACATCAGGTCCAAAACTTCGGAGGATTATCTGTACCAAAAAACGTCGTACGAGACACGTGGAAAAAGAAATTCGAAACGAGTGGCGATGTTTTAAGACACGACCGAAGGGAGTGTTTTAATCAAAATAATCTATTTTATACTAAAATATTATCGAGCCGGGTTACTCACGTAATTTAGGTCAATTATTGCTTTACTTAATACTTCTACATTTTTTATTCTGTATTTGCACTCAAATATTTGGTTCAAAAATTTTACTACACACCCAAAAAATCATTTCAGGATCGAATTTGGTTGTCAATTTGAATAAAATTGTTGCTAAATCATTTAGCAGTAGATATACTTCAGGCATACATTTACCGCAGTTTCAAGAGCTAGGTCAATTGAAGTTCTCGCTTTGAGTAACTACTTCTCAAAATCTGAAATGGAAGGACACCGCACATATACTGTATTACGTCATCAAATTATCATAAAGCACTCAAATTAACACAAACGTACGACCCGACCCATCATTGTTCCGATCGCCACGAACGACGCCATTAATCGTTTGTCTTTTTGTCACAATTTTTTCGTTGTCTTTTTTTGTTCCTAAAAAACGTGACGCAGTGGTGATTTTTGTATGGGATGATGTTTGTTTTCAATTTCTGATGTATGGATTAAAATCTAGCGTGAAAAAGAAATACAAGCGCACCGGATTTTTTTTTATATAGGTACCGAGTCGAAACAGTAACTAAAAGCGTGACAGAGTGGTATGAAACAAGACAACGAAAAAAATATTGACCCCTTTATCTGATACTTTGGAATTTGTACGTAACAAAAAGAGAGCTAGTGCATTCTTTCTTACATAATGAAGGTTAAAATATTATTATTTTACAATTTTTGATTGAAAGTAAGATTAAAAAGAAATTCGCATTGTTTTTAGTACGAATATTTACATCTTTAGAAAAATTTAAAGAGATTTAATTACATATCTCAGTTGATATTAAAATAATATTTTGAAAAAAAAAATGCGGCCACTTTTATGATATAATGAATAAGTAAATAAGATATGAAATAGCTACACAGATCAACCTTGTGCCACGGCAAACTCAATTGGCTAAAATATTCATTCCGACAAAATATAAGTCTTCCAAAATATAAGTGGCCGTGTGGTGACGGCAGTAATAATACATTTGTTACCACCCCAACTCCTCCTGCGGGTGTCGTAAAAGTCGACTAAGGGATTGAAGTGTCACTGACCATTATTTGTCAAAAGATTGATGATGGGCTTCAGCGTCATAGTGGACACATTACTGCGATCGTCAATCCGCTTGCCCAGCTTGGCGATTATGGGCATTTACCTCCTAATGCGTCTGCGTAATAGGAGAGGCTTACGTCTAGCAGTGCACTATCATAGGCTGATGATGATGATGATAAATCTTCAATTTTTTTTAATAATAAGAATAGTGCCGAAAGCTTAAAGAACAAGTGGATATAGTTCAAGGTCATATTACACTGGCGCCCGACAAGTAACCTCGCTTACGTTAGCAATTATGAGAGGCTCGACTATCGCTCGGGTCATTTGGATGCAAAGCACGCACCCGGTCCCGATTATTAGGGTCACCGCGATAATGCATTGTAGTGATGTGCCATCTTCCTGGGAATTTTCTGCAAAAGATAGTCTAAAGCGGGGAAGACAAGACCGTAGATCAGCTATGCTATTCTCTTATTCACACATTTGACGCTGCGTTCATCAACGAGCTCGACGACGAGAGAGCCTTCACTTCGACGTCGAGCGCAGCGCTGCGAAAAACGGTATTCACTAACGTAGAACAGCTCGTCGTCGAACTGTAGGCGTTAACTCTCGACGCAGTGTAGTTCCAGCTCACGCCGCATTCGTCGCCGAGCGCTAGTGTCGTTTAAAGTGCATTAGCGAATACCATTTTTAGGCTCGACGCTTCAGCAGCGCTGACACAGCGCTGTTAGCCTAGTGGTTTTCTTAGTGAATAACACTGCAGATGCAAGATGAACCAGGATACTTTCTACGAGCTACACACACTGCTACTTGCATATTGGTGCGAGCTGAAAAATACCAAGTAAATCCGCGTTAATAACGTAGTGGCAGCTTATGGTACGGCTACAGCTGAAAAAAGAAAGAAGAAAGAAAAAAATAATTTATTCACTAAAGCACACATACGCAGGGCTCAACAATGAGAAAACTACAATAACACAAAACTTAAAAATAATATAGGTAAATCAGTCTGGCCAGGGTTTTACAGGAAGCGGTTTGTCAAAGCATACGTATGGAGTATGGCTTTGTATGGCAGTGAAACGTGGACAATGATACAGAAGGATAGAGAGAGGCTGAAGGCGTTTGAGATGTGGTGCTGGAGGAGGATGGAAGGGATAAGCTGGATGGAAAAAATATCAAATGAGGAGGTATTGAATAGGATAGGAGAAAAAAGGACATTGCTTAATGTAATTGAAAACAGAAGAGGAAATATGATAGGGCACCTGCTAAGACATGACTTTTTACTCAAGAACATCATAGAAGGCAAGATTGATGGAAGGCGAGCCAGGGTAAGGCCAAGACGAAATTACTTTGAGCAAATAAAGGAAAAGGTCAAAGTCATGTCTTACCAAGAAGTGAAGGAAAAAGCCCAGGAGAGAGATGGCTGGCGATTGCTACACCGACAAGAGCATAGCTCTTAAGTGGAAGAAGAAGCAGAAGAAGGGTTTTACTCACTTAAGGTATTGATTACTCAATGAATGTCATGTATTATGAATCCTTTATCGAAGCCGTATACACTAATACATACATACATATAAAAACGATGAAACACTATTTGATCACATGTTATAATGACCAACATAACCGTGTCCAGCAATGTGTGCGATAAGGAAAGACCTATCTCAGAAATACTACGTTGTGAGGGACGCGAAAGACTGGAATCGTTGAGAGCGCATTTGTGCTTGAATGAGTACCACTGACCATGATAATTATAGATTGATGCCCTGGTGAAGGTCACAGAAGTCCGCTGGATGCGAGTGGCACAGGACTGGTCATTGCGGCATTTTTCGGAGGAGGCCTATGTTCAAGAGTGGACATCTTTCGGCTGATATGATGATGAAGAATCGTACAGTATTCCCGAAGCACTTATTACGAGCCAGGATTTGAACCCACGACCTTCTTGAAAGTCGCACGTCTTACCGCTAAGCCACACGCTTTAGTCAGAATAACAAATGATACTGAAAATCCGCTAAAATCCTTGGCTACTAAGAAATAAACCGTGACAATAGGGATGAAGACTGTAGTTAAAATAAATTATTTAACATTATGCACGTCATAATACACAAAGAAATTATTACTATAGGTGCGTTTAAACCAAAAGAGCATTCGCTGTTCTAGCGCCCGTTCTACGAAATCAACCAATCACGTTTTGTGTACCGATCGAATTTCGTAGAGTGGGAGGTTAGAACAGCGAATGCTCTTTTAGTTTGAACGCACCTATAGATGTTGATTACAGTATTTTTTGTACAGAACTTCTATTTAATAAATTGAAAAGAACTTAAAAGAGTAGGTCATTTGGCAGTACTCAAACGTGACTTTTGTATATTTCATACAAAATTTTGGTCATGGTTTTGACATCATGCCTATTCAGTTTAATAATTACGTATTGCTATTCAGTTTAATAGTCGTAAGAGTCGACTAAGGGATTAACGTGTCACTTACCATTAGTTATTTCATAAAATATTGATGATGGGCAGCAGCGTCATCATAGTGGACACATTACTGCGATCGCCAATCCGCTTGCCCAGCGTGGCGATTATGAGCATTTTCCTACTAATGCGTCTATAGTAAATAGGAAAGGCCTACGTCCAGCAGTGGACTATCATAGGCTGATGATGATGAAGACTTAAGTTATGCTTACGTATCCCTAGGTAGTCCATACTATTATGCTTGACCTCTGTTTTGTCTTTAAAACAGTTAAATATCTCAAAGGATTACGTCAAAAATAAGTCTAGATATCATACGACCCTCTCAAGTTAAGTTTACGAGACATACTTAACCCTGTCTAATCCTACACTAAAGTGTGATACTTCACATTGTCTTACTTAGCTCGACGAATGCCGAGCATGTCTCAAGTTGTTTGGGACTCTATTATATTTCAAACTGAGTTGAACCTGAGACAGTAACGTTTTAGAATGTTACAAAAAAATTTAAAAATCTACATGCCAAGATGACATTCTGTAATCTGAGTACGTGGGTTCGATCCCCACCTCGGACATAGGTGATCTTGGTCGTTTTTCTTTGGTATATGACATCTAATATTTATAATTTATATAGTATTAAGTAGTGTGACTACTGGAGAAAAATTAAAAAGTACAAATCAAAATATTTAGTTAATAAATAATTTTATTTGTGTTTTCGCAATAATATATGTTCAATAGATGGCAGCACCATCTCTCTCTAGCTATTCTAGAAAACTGTAAAGTATTCTAATAGGAGGTGCAGGCATGTAGTTAGTGCTTGCCCTTAGAGAATGGTCAAAGGCGCCTAGCCTTGTAAGGGATTGCATATACCCGAGAAATTTGACCGGTGGTTGCTAAAACCGAGTGGCCGAGGGGTACAGGCATCAGCCGCGAAATCTGAGTACGTGGGTTCGATCCCCACCTCGGACATAGGTGATCTTGGTCGTTTTTCATTGGTATATGACATCTAATATTTATAATTCTGTAATCGTTTACGTTACGATAAGGGTATAATATGCCAACTATCCGGTTCGAAGGACCATGTATAATTTGATCTCAATTGTACCGATCGAAAGGGAACTGATAAATAAAACACAACGCGTTGAATGATAAACAGTCGTATGAATTTAATTTCTTAGCTGTACTGATACGACTTTTCTACGACTAAACAAACTGTCAAGACCTGATATTTCAAATGCAATACTTCGTTGGCGTAATCTACGAATTGCTTTTACCACCATCTACCAGGAATTTATGTAAACTAGTTTTAATCACTTTGTACACAATAAATAAAAATGTATGAAAACAACAGATTCGTATGAAAAGTCACGGGACCATACGATTGTAGAATTGCATTTTAATATCATCTAGTTATTTCTCTGTTCATGATATTTTTATCGCTTTTGATGTTTTTTTTTTTGACATGTGAAAATGCTTTACGCATCCTTTCTTGTGAACCGAGACAGGTATGATGTACTACGGGACAATGCCTGCTATAGCGTTCACTATCTCGTCATTTTACTGCAAATACCAGCTATCTGCACAAATCAGGTTATTATGGTAATAAAATTTATTATCGAATAACATAATTCATGCACTTAGCTGCGTAAGTAATAGGACGTTCTAATCTTGACTAAATAAATAAATAAATAAATATTTTTCGACATCTTTACACAAATCGACCTAGTCCCACGGTAAGCTCAATTAAGGCTTGTGATGTGGGTACCAGGCGACGATATATACTCGTATAATAGATAGATACATATAGATACTTACATACATAGACGGCCATGACCAAGGAACAAATAATTCTAACTAATTTCCATTGATTTAAATATACAACGTGTTACATGAGCCACTGAAAACCTTGAACGGGTTGATACCAAGAAATCTCAAATAAAAATTGAGTTTGTTGATCACAATCTATGGATTGCAACCAAATATTCTATACAATAATTGTACTTTGTAAACATTGTGCGACCTTTCTTTGTTATGTTCGCAATACAATCACGGCTTCATTTAATTGGTTTAAGTCAAAAGCTATAATCTCAACTCTGAACTTAGCGACAACACATAAGCAAGACTATTTCATTTTATTAATTATAAATATTAGATGTCATATACCAAAGAAAAAATTAATTTGCCTTTTAATTAATTTTGAATTTGTAAAAATTTCATTTTTATAAACAAATTTCATTAAGATAAAACCTTAAACTTTCAGTACTTGAACAAATATTTTCATTTAGTTCATTTTTGTGTAGATCATTAGGAACAAAAACACAACCTGCAACTTTAATGTCTACATTTGTTTGATTTGGAACGTCAAACGCTAAAAACAAAAACGTTAATACTATAAAGCCACTATAATTAAGTTTTTCACCTGTTCGTAAAAATCTAAAGGTATTACCTCCTATCACACTGAATTGCCTCGAATCCCAGACCATCCCAGTTTTTGTCGCGCAACTGACACGACACTTACGACAAAATTGACGTGCTAATGGATGGTCTTTGTCGCCCGCGATTACCTACTAGTGCTGGGACGAGGGTTCCGAAAATTGCAGACATTTTTTGAGAATTCAGAAAATATAATCATATTTATTTGGAACAAAATGTAAAGGATTTTTAAAGATATCGAAATCGAGTTTTGTTCCGAACAAATCGAACGAACGATCGAGTTGTGTTTTGTTGTGTTGTTTTGTTGTTTTGTTTTGAATCGAGTTGGGTCCGGCAAACAACGCAACAAAGCAGCACTGCAGGCTTTGTTGCGTTGTAAATATTTTTTTTTATAAACGAGATACTTGATTTCTGCGTAGGGTAGCCGAGCTTGCCGCTGCAGTTATAAGTATTGTATTCCAAGCGACGGCCGTGTGGTGACGGCAGTAAGAATACATTTGTCACCACCCCAACTCCTCCTGCGGGTGTCGTAAGAGTCGACTGAGAGATTGAAGTGTCATTATCCATTATTTGATAAAAGATTGATCATGAGCAGCAGTGTCATCATAGTGGACACATTACTGCGATCATCCGCTTGCCCAGCGTGGTGATTATAGGCATTTACCTCCTAATGCGTCAATACGCATAGTTAATAGTCCAATAGTGGACTATCATAGGCTGATGATGTATTCCGAGCGACAGTACTAAAAATAAACAATGAGGGTTTTCTCGAAAACGTATACCACTAGTTGACGCCACTCAGCTGTAAGGTCCCGCTAAGAAACGCAATTACCTAGACCCAAAGAAAAACTAACTAGAAGGTATTTTTATTTTTTTATATAATTTTATTAACTCATCTATTGAACATATTGTGAAAACACAAATCAAATTATTTATTAACTAAATATTTTGATTTGTACTTTTAATTTTTCTCCAGTAGTCACACTACTTAATACTATATAAATTATAAATATTAGATGTCATATACCAAAGAAAAACGACCAAGATCACCTATATCCGAGGTGGGGATCGAACCCACGTACTCAGCTTTCGCGGCTGATGCCTGTACCCCTCGGCCACTCGGTCTTAGCAACCACCGGTCAAATTTCTCGGGTATATGCAATCCCTTACAAGGCTAGGCGCCTTTGACCATTCTCTAAGGGCAAGCACTATCTACATGCCTGCACCTCCTATTTAGAATACTTTACAGTTTTCTAGAATAGCTAGAGAGAGATGGTGCTGCCATCTATTGAACATATTGTGTGTTTTCACACAATACGTTTTGACCATTCTCTAAGGGCAAGCACTATCTACATGCCTGCACCTCCTATTTAGAATACTTTACAGTTTTCTAGAATAGCTAGAGAGAGATGGTGCTGCCATCTATTGAACATATTGTGAATTCACAATTAGACAATAAACAAATAGACGTTAATTAGTAGAATATGTAGATAGTGCTTGCCCTTAGAGAATGGTCAAAGGCGCCTAGCCTTGTAAGGGATTGCATATACCCGAGAAATTTGACCAGTGGTTGCTAAGACCGAGTGGCCGAGGGGTACAGGCATCAGCCGCGAAAGCTGAGTACGTGGGTTCGATCCCCGCCTCGGACATAGGTGATCTTGGTCGTTTTTCTTTGGTATATGACATCTAATATTTATAATTTATATAGTATTAAGTAGTGTGACTACTGGAGAAAAATTAAAAGTACAAATCAAAATATTTAGTTAATAAATAATTTGATTTGTGTTTTTACAATAATTATGTTCAATAGATGGCAGCACCATCTCTCTCTAGCTATTCTAGAAAACTGTAAAGTATTCTAAATAGGAGGTGCAGGCATGTAGATAGTGCTTGCCCTTAGAGAATGGTCAAAGGCGCCTAGCCTTGTAAGGGATTGCATATACCCGAGAAATTTGACCGGTGGTTGCTAAGACCGAGTGGCCGAGGGGTACAGGCATCAGCCGCGAAAGCTGAGTACGTGGGTTCGATCCCCACCTCGGACATAGGTGATCTTGGTCGTTTTTCTTTGGTATATGACATCTAATATTTATAATTTATTAACTCATACAAAACATTTAAACACGAAACTATAGGTGTTCTGAGAATTTAGACAAGTTTTTGGACCTGACACCTCAGTGCTGCCGCCCTGGTGGGTGTCATTTCAGAAAACCCTAATTGTGGCTGACATGGGACTCCGATCTTCAACCTGTATACCTCTGTTGTCCGTTTCTAGTACCAGTACCTAGAGGTGGTTTCGTGTTTAAATGTTTTGTATGAGTTTCTATCCGTTTATGATACCATATAATAGATTATATGGTATCATAAACGGATAGACAACCTTGTATTGCAGAAATTGCAAACCAGCAGAATGTAATATTTTAAACACAAACGGTCTTAATCACGTAAACTTACGTTTAATTATATTCTGACGTTTCAGGCATGACGTTACACCCAGGCGTTTCTCAGAGCGTAAACCGACATCTCATTCATCTGGTCACGTTTTTTTGGAAATCCCTAAATGATTTGAGGTTGGTTTTGGGTATCTTATAGAAAAACCGTTGCTGTATCTAACGACCGAAAATGGTACCAAAAGATGCAGCCACTTCCAAAAAAACGTGACCAGATGAATGAGACGTCCGTTTACGCAGGTAGACTGCGTAACGGTGTATAATGAGTGATAATCGTGAAAGTTTAAATCAATATACAGCAGAATGTAAGTTTCACAGACTCAAATAGCACTTTACTAAAAATTATTTATTAACAATACGGCATCCGTTTGGGACGTTGAAGCCCGGATTGGAACTAAACCAGTCAGCGTACGAACTTTCTGACAGCTTACCTGCTGTACCAGGAGTATTAAATTTGTCCAAACTTGCAAAGACTATTGAAATGTTCATAATTATTGTGGATTTGATTTGTATTTTTATAGATTTTATTTATTTACAGGTAAGCATCACGGGCCAATGCGAGCGTATCGTGAGTGAGGTTTGAAAAATCCTGTTTGAATAATATGTTTGGCATACTAGTAACAAACAGTTCATCAACAGTGTTTGTGCGTGGTTGTATGTATGACATCCATAACAAGTATATGATCAAAAATGTTTTAACTTTGCGGCGCATAAAATAATTACCTATATTTTCCACTGTAATTTAATGATTTTTCAAGTCAAAGAAGACTTATTTACATGCTCTCGCCAACCAGCCTTGTCGGTAGAAAAATCGGAACATTAAAATTTCTTTGAAACACATTTTTTTAATTTATCGCCTTTTGTATTGCAAAGCTGGTTGGTCAGAGTATAAATGCATGTTAGACAGAAAAAGCTAAGTCTTGTACTTTTCAGCTCAAATCAGTTAAAAATCAAATCGATGTTTTAGAATTTGAGAAGACCTTTGTGGAATAATTTACTGGAGTTTCGGTTTGCGTTGAATGTTATTTTAGTATAGATACAATGACCTTAGAAGATGATTATTTAATAGATATAGGCATCAAACAAGCATAAAAAAGTCTGCATTGAGTGTAACCCATAAACGCCTCCAATTATAGAGGTATATACATTAAGGTGGGTTTACATCAAACGAGCAAATGCTCATTCTGTCCCCCACTCTACGAAATCAACGAATTTTGACGAATTACGTTTTGTGTAACGAACAATTTTTGTAGATAGAATGAGCAATTGAGCATTCCCTCGTTTGGTGTAAGCCCGCCTTTAAGTAAGTACGCAGCGTAACTAGTTACTCCTAGCAATTATTTACCAACAAGAAAAGAGATGAAGTTACTGGTATTATATAAATAACAGCTCTGTAACGAATTAGCTCACCTTCGTGATACTATATTTGAAACACCAACAAGAAACGTGTTAGCGTTTCGAGAATAAGACAAGAAAGATGGATTCAGTTCTAATTGAATGAGTGAATTGATTTGTTGCTTTTGTTTTTCATTCTCTCATAATGTACAGTCACGTCTAATAATATGTATACATTTCGGAACGTATGTCAAAAGAATAAGGATCAAAATTGTATACATATTATTAGATCCGACCGTACTTCAATATACGGCCGTTTTGCAATTTTTCGCTTCTTTCTAATCATGTTTTGGAAAATGATCTAAGGAATACGTGAAACACTTTCTTTTAATTCTATACACGGTGGAATTTAATCGATGAACAGGAACCCATTTTTCTAATTCAGTAATCGATGGCGGTCACGTTTATGTAGTACTTAAGTGGAACCAAGTTTTTTTTTTAGCATAATAAATTTTTTATGTTGAAATTAAACTTTAATTAAAATTTATTGTCACCCTACTAATGGTTTAGTCTGAAAAGTTTAATACCTCTTTTCAAAATATCAGCCATGCATCGCTCTTATTTTACATAGGAATAGAGTCTATCGCAAAAATTAAAGCATGTGAGTGGTTATTGCTCATTTATGTTTTAAGTTTCTATGGCTGATAGTTTGAAAAGAGGTATTAAACTTTTCAGACTAAACCATTAGTAGGGTGACAATAAATTTTTATTTCAACATTTAAAAAAATTATGCTAAAAAAAAACTTGGTTCCACTTAAGTACTACATAAACGTGACCGCCATCGATTACTGAATTAGAAAAATGGGTTCCTGTTCACCGATTAAATTCCACCGTGTATAACTCTTATACTCGCTGTCAAATAAACGGGTGTAATGTTTCATAGAAAATACTCCAGTATATTTTTTGTTTATTTTTTGCCAGTAAAGATACAAATATTATGCAAAGTTTTATAGTATATTATACAAGTATTAGGTATGCATAATCATACCTGGCCAGTATTATTTAACCCAGAATGCATTTTGTGAATAAATGTATGTCACATGTAGTACGGAGTACCTACGGTAGTACGGAGCTATACTAAGGAATGAGAGATGAATATCCCTAAACCTTACATAAAGACTTATAAGTGTACAGCTGGCCTTAGAGCAAATTCAAGAAAAATTGCCAGAACCCAACAAAGTTCGTATATTTTGTAAGCATTGCATAATTAGCAAAAACTACGGTTTTACAGTTTGACGTCTGTTCAAGTTAATTATATTATTATTCGCGATCGGTAACGACATCTATGCATTACAATGAGAAAAGCCCTAATTTTGCCTGTTACCTATCGATTATAATGTACTAAAGCACAATCCGCCGACTAGATGGCGTTACCGGTCCTAAAATCGACAAGTAATGACTGAATGCCTCAATAAACTGTCTTGCACTACCTATCCGCATGAACGGTGTGTTTTTTAATTCTCCCACATTTCAAAACGACTGGTACAAAGTGGTCCTTAACGAACGGATATAAGAGCTATATTGGTGTAACAACGAACTTAACCTCAATCATCGATTGCATTTTGTGTTTAAAAATGGATAAAAACTGCAATTTAAAGTGAAAAGACTACATAATAAGTGATAAACGGACTCAATAAGTGTATAAAAACGTTGGTGTGTATATCTCCACTATGGAAGAATATGTAAAAGAACAAGAAAACGTGTACGCGTTGTTGGCGAAAACTATTACCAATTATAAGAAATCTCCCAAACAAAGATTAACTACTGGATATGCGCAATTACGAATGGAAATACTTACCGAATATTGGTCTCAGTTTCACAGCAATCACCTGGAAATGTTAAAGTTAGTAGCTAAAAAAGATCGTGCACAATATGAGTACTTCACAAAAGATTATTTTACGGAAGTAGAAGAACAATACGTCGAATTACGGGCAGATATGATGGACTTGTTATTGAAGTTAAATTTACAAGGTGGAGATAGTACGTCGAGTTCGCATAACCCTTCAACTGCCTCTAGTGTTAGCGACGAAGTGCGGTTGCCCAAAATTAACATCCCTCAATATTCGGGGAGTTATCACGAGTGGACTTCATTTCATGACATGTATACATCGCTAATACATAACAAACCCACACTCAACAAAGTGCAAAAAATGCATTATTTGAAAAGTTGTTTATCCGGAGAAGCGGAACAATTACTTAAGCAAATAACTATTAGCGAGAGTAACTACGACATGGCTTGGAATATTTTATTGAACCGCTACAATAACAAACGCATAATTGTAAACACTATTCTGTCACGATTGGTAAATCAACGAAAATTAACTACGGGTACATCGAAAGGGTTACGAGATTTATTGGACACGACAAGCGAGTGTTTAAATAAGTTGAAAAATCAAGACATTCAAGTGGATACATGGGATATGCTGGTAATTCATTTGATTGTAAATAAGCTAGATTCCGAGTCACACAAAGAGTGGGAGCTAGAACTAGGTTCCCTAGACATTAGTGAATTACCTACCTTGAATATGCTAACCAAGTTCCTGGACAAACGATTCCGTGTTTTGGAAATGATTCAAGCCCCATCGTCGAATGCCACTGTGAATAAAAAAAGTTTTCATATAAATAAAAGTAGTAGTAAAGTAAATGCATTTTTTGTAACAACCACAACCACCTACTACACAATTGTAAAGAATTTACAAAACTTGCAGTAGATAAGAGAGTGGAGTATGTGCAAGGCGGGCGGCTTTGCTTCAATTGCCTGGTACCAGGGCATTCTGTCAAATTCTGTAAACACCGATCATCTTGCCGCCGATGTGGGAGAAAACATCACTCTCTGCTGCACAACACGTGGAACCCGCAGCCACCGTCGACTGCGCCGCTTCCCGAGACATCAGAACCGCTTCCCGAGAGTAAAGAAGATATCAAGGAAGAAAAAGAAGATAAAAATAAAAAGAGTATTACAGCTCACCTCACTCTGGGGACACGCGCGGTGATGTTGCCGACTGCATTAGTGCAAGTAAAAGCTAAAGACGGAGAAAAACACTTGATGAGGGCGCTGTTAGATCCTTGCTCAGAAGAATCCTTTGTTACTGAGGCCGCAGCACAAAGGCTTAGACTACGA
The DNA here is from genome assembly GCA_025490895.1 of Thaumatotibia leucotreta. Classification (NCBI taxonomy): domain Eukaryota; kingdom Metazoa; phylum Arthropoda; class Insecta; order Lepidoptera; family Tortricidae; genus Thaumatotibia; species Thaumatotibia leucotreta. The sequence continues at coordinate 14,853 of JALPQI010007974.1, read as the reverse complement.
CGTACAGCCATCAGTGGACATGTTACTGGAGTTGGTCAAATGAATACTCAGTTTAGGTATTCAACGGAGATAGAGTTCTCATCAAGAATCGAGCCTGAAGTGAAGATGAAAGCAACGGCGTACGTTATACGTCGCATCACCGACATTATGCCGGAGAATAAAATGAAGATTGAAGAGTGGAAGCATATAGAGAAGTTGTGTCTCGCAGATCCGTCATGTCATACACCAGGTCACATCGACTTACTTTTAGGAGTCGAAGTTTGGAGCGAAGTGATTAAACCTGGAGTTGTTAAAGGCCCCTCAGGAACCCCTATAGCGCAAGATAGTCACCTGGGGTGGATAGTATCCGGAAATGTGATGACGGATCACACTGCCACCAAAAACATCGTCAGCATGCATCTCAAGGTCGATTTAAACAGCATGCTGAAGAAGTTCTGGGAGTTAGAAACTATAGAAGAAGAAAGCATTACACTAACTTCAGACGAGAAGAAGGCAGAAGATATTTATGAGAAGACACACAAAAGGAGAGAAGATGGTCGCTACGTGGTCAGACTGCCATTTAAAGAAGATCCACCCGTCTTACCACGTGACTCCCGAGAGATAGCAATAAAGAGATGGATATCGCTGGAAAGGAGACTAGAGAAGACACCAAAGTTAAAGGAAGATTACCACGATGTATTACAAGAATATATCGATTTGGGACACATGGAGAAAGTTAGTAATAAAGAAATACCCGAGAATTGCGCATACTTACCACACCATGCTGTTGTGAGAGAAAATAAAGAAACTACCAGAGTAAGAGTAGTTTTCCACGCGTCTGCCGCTGGCACTAATGGAGTAACATTAAATGATGGATTACTCGTTGGTCCCACTTTGCAAGAAGATTTACGTGACATACTGCTGAGATGGAGAACACACAAAATCGCTTATGTCGCCGACATCATTAAAATGTACCGGCAAATTCTGGTAGATGAAGCTGACACCAATTATCAGAGAATTGTCTGGAGAACCAAGGCTGACGCACCGATAGAAGATTATAGACTCCTTACTGTCACCTTCGGGACTTCCTGCGCTCCTTATCTGGCCATCAAAACATTGCGCCAAGTTGCGTTAGATGAGGGTAAAGAATATCCTGAAGCACAGCGTATTATTCTGGAAGATTTTTACATGGACGACGTTCTGTCAGGTCATGAAACGGAAGATCAAGCTACACTACATCAGAAAGAGATCACGGCAATTCTAAAAAAGGGTGGATTTGATCTGCAAAAATGGAGTTCAAATAGTGAAACATTTATGAAAGAGATTGTACCTGTAAAACGATCACCAAATTCCCAAAGAGAAGTAGATAGACACGACAGTATTAAAACTTTGGGTATAATTTGGAACACAAAGGAAGATAAATTACAGATAACGAATAATTTAAAGGACTTACCTGAACAGCCTATTACCAAGAGAAATATTTTGGCAGATATAGCTTCATTGTTTGATCCGATGGGTTGGCTGGCCCCGGCGGTAATAATTGCCAAAACATTCATGCAGAAGTTATGGTCACTTGGAGTAGGCTGGGATGAAGAGCTTGCTGATGACATTAAAGCAGATTGGTTGAAATTCAGGAAGGAGATTCCAGCGTTAAGTGAAGTCAAAATTAATCGCTGGATACACACCACTGCAGACAGAAGTTCCATTGAAATCCACGGGTTCGCTGATGCCTCGATGTGTGCTTACGCCGCTGTAATCTACGTCCGAGCCGTGGACACCAATGGAAGGATTCAAGTGTCTCTACTCATGGCTAAAACTAAAGTAGCCCAACTAAAGCAAGTGTCCATGCCGAGGCTGGAGATGTGCGCTGCTGTGCTGCTGGCTAGACTGCTGAAGCACGTGGTGAATCAGCTGAAAGTACAAAAACACCAAGTATTTGCATGGTCTGATTCCAAGGTTGTACTTTCGTGGATAAAAGGAGACCCAGGTCGATGGACGCCTTTCGTGAAGAATCGGGTCACTGAAATAAAGAACGTGGAAGAGATAAGTGGATGGTACTATGTCAATACTAAACACAATCCCGCAGACCCTGCATCGCGAGGAATGATGCCAAGAAAACTGTTGTCCAATGAGCTGTGGTGGGATGGACCGGCATTTCTTAAGGAGCCAACCATAGAACTGCCGGGAACCGAGGTACCTGAAACAGACTTAGAATGTAGAAAAACAATTAAAACTTTAGTTACAAATAAAGAAGCTGAAGAAGATTTAATACTAACCTTGATACGCCGATACTCGTCGCTTGGAAAACTGGTGAGAATAATCGCATACTGTCGAAGATGGATGCTGCACCTGAAAAGGAAAAAGGATAATGAAAAGCACTTACCAATTTTCCTGACGACTGATGAGAGAGAGGAGGCACTTACCATTTGCTTGAGACGATCCCAGGAAATCGAATTTCATGACTTGAAGAATAAGAGACAGCTGAAAAAAAGAAGTCGTTTGTTATCACTCAGCCCCTTTTTAGATCCAAAGGGTGTGTTGAGAGTAGGTGGCCGGCTACGCCATGCTGATTTAGGAGCCCAACAGAAGCACCCCATCATAGTAACAAAAGACAATGCTCTATTACCTCTTCTTTTAGCAGAAGCACACAGCAGCACTCTTCATGGCGGTCCACAGCTGATGGTAATATATTTACGGTCAAAATACTGGTTACTCAACGTGACTAATAAAGTGAAGAAATATGTACGTAACTGCTGTTGGAACCTATGTAAACTACATGTTCTATATCATAGACTTATTTGTATGACTGGTTGTTTGTGTAGCAACGGATTTCGAATGCTTTGACTGTTCCTAACACTTCACTCATCTAAGCCACGGAATAAACACGCTTTTACATAAATCTAGCAGTTTATTTTCTCTAATATGGTAGCAGAACTTAGGGAAGCAGTCGCTATGTGAAGAAAGCGTCTGCGCGGAGTGTTGTGCGTTTATTCTTTTTATCTTGTTTTTTGTGCGCACGAAATTCCAAAATCGTAATGGCGAGTACGTCCGGTTCGGGGGCGGCCATCGTTCCTGCTATTGAAAAATTAAATGGCATGGAGAACTACGGGTCATGGAAGTTCATGGTGAAAATGGTCCTGATCCAGGAAGATTTGTGGGAGTGCGTAGAGAGCAAAGACGGTAAGGTACCTATTTGCGATGATAAAAAGAAGCAACAGAGAGCTCTGGCTCGCATTTGTCTGTGCATAAACCCAGCGGCAATCACGCACGTGCGTAACGCAACTACGGCACGGGAGGCGTGGACAAGTCTTCAAGCTGCGTATGAAGACAGAGGTCTTTGCCGAAGACTAGGGCTAATGCGGCAGTTGTTTGGGATGAAACTGCAAGAGTTTCCCAACATGGAATCATATCTTGTGAAGATATGTGATGTCGCACAGCAACTAAACGACATCGAAGCTCCACTAAATGACGAGTTTCTAGCTGTGATAATGTTAAGTGGGCTCACAACCGACTATGACCCACTGATAATGGCGCTAGAAAACTGCAGTGTTAAATTGACGAGCGAACTTGTGAAACAAAAATTATTACAAGAGTATCAGCGCCGGACCAACGGAACAGACACGAGCAGTGGTTCCGCGATGGTGGCGAAACGACGTGAGGAAAAACCGGTCAAATGTTTCCGCTGCAGAAGGCTGGGCCACATGTCCAAGTTCTGTCCTGAAAACAAGAGAAAGGATCCCGTTGCGCGAGAAATGGCGAACATGCTGAGTGCACTGTCGGTAGACGTGCAGGAAGACTCCTGGTACGTGGACTTGGGTGCGTCGCGACATTTCTGCAATCGGAAGGACATCCTCGACGATTTCGTGGTGGACACGAACATGGAGGTGCAGGTGGCGAACGGCGTGAAACTTCGCAGTGCGGGATGTGGCAGTACCAAACTGCATGTTAAAGACGGTATTAAAACTCTGTGCAATGTAGTTAATATTCCGAACTTGTCATGTAATTTGATATCTGTCAGCGCTTTGACGTCAAAAGGTTTTAAAGTTGTTTTTTATGCTGATTTTTGTAATATTTATTTTGGAAGTGTTTTGTATGCTATTGCAAAATGTAAAAATGGTTTATACGAATTACAAACCATTCAGACAACGCGTAATAGTATACCGAGATCGCCTAAGTCTGCGTCCGCTGACCATGTCGCGGCAAACGTGGGGACTGCTGGGCGTGTTATCTCTCAAGATGTGTGGCATCGGCGCTTATGTCATCTGAATTCGAGGAGCATGAACCTACTGAAATCAGGTATGGCCAATGGAATAGACTTTCAGAACTCAGAGTTTAAACAGTGTATTTCTTGCATTGAAGGGAAAACACCAAAGTTACCTTTTCCGAAGAAATCGTTTACTAGGGCGACTGAAGTCTTGGGGCTGGTGCATGCTGACGTTTGCGGGCCTATGCCGCAAACATCGTATGGTGGTTCGCGATATATGCTACTTTTTATAGACGACTTTTCGCGTAAGACTTTTTGTTATTTTATTAAAACGAAAGACGAAGTTTTTGATAAGTTTATTGAATTCAAAGCCCTTGTCGAGAAACAAACAAATAAATCAATTAAAATTCTCAGAAGTGATCGAGGTGGTGAATTTGTAAATAAACGTTTTGGCGCATTTCTGAAGCAGCATGGCATATGTCACCAGATGACAGTTCCTCATTGTCCACAGCAAAATTCAGTCGTAGAAAGGGCGGATCGTACGATTGTTGAGGCTGCGAGGTGTATGTTACAGGGAGCTGGCTTGGATCAGAAATACTGGGCAGAAGCAATGTGTACTGCGGTTTACGTGAAGAATAGATCGCCAACCAAGGCCGTGTTGGGTGCAACTCCTGAGGAGAAGTGGTCGGGATCTAAGGTAAACTTAAACCATTTACGAATTTTTGGTTGTATTGCTTACTCTGTCGTGGAGGATCGAAAGAAACTGGATCCGAAATGTAAGCCATATATATTTGTTGGCTATTGCGATGATACAAAAGGATATCAGCTCATAAATCCCGTTCATCCTACTAAATGTATAGTTTCGCGTAATGTTGTGTTTGTAGAGGACAAATTCTATAAAGACCCGGTTCCTGTGGTCAACGAGCCGACTCCGTACATGATTATTAATAATAAATCTGAAAATGTAGGAGTGCAGACGGCGGAACCCGTTGACGTCGCAGAAGAGCCGGAACTAGCGAGTGAGAACGAGCATCAGAATGCGGACGATACCGAGAACGAAGAGACTAGTACTTCGGATGAAGACTACGCTCCTGGGCAGTCATCTTGGGATTCAGACGAATCAAGAAGACGGAGCGAGTTTGAGGAGTCGTTCTTATCGGCATTCAATACCGGAACGAGTTACGATGCGGAAACGCCAACTACCGTGCGCGAAGCACTCGACGGTCCTGAGTCTGCGCAGTGGAAGGCAGCTATGCAAGATGAGTATCATTCTTTTCTGGAAAATAAATGTCTGGAACTTGTGGACTTACTGAAGGGAAAGAAACCTGTTAAGTGCAAGTGGATATTTAAGAAAAAGAGAGGATTGAATGGTGAGCTCCTGCAGTACAAGGCTCGATTGGTTGCGAAGGGATTTACACAAAAATATGGAGAAGATTACTTCGAGACTTTCTCACCAGTCGTGAGATATTCTACAATAAGACTACTGTTGGCACTGGCGGCAGAATATGACATGGAAGTTGATCATATGGACGTCAAGACGGCTTTTCTAAACGGACACTTGAAAGAAGTCGTTTATATGGAAATTCCTGAAGGTTTTGGAGTAGAGAGAGGCAAAGGAAAAGCGTTTCGTTTGCTGAAAGCTGTCTACGGATTAAAACAAGCCAGTAGATCTTGGAATGAGAAGATAAACGACGTGCTTGTCAAGAAGTTGATGTTCAAGAGATTAGCGTCTGAGCCGTGTGTCTACGTAAGATCAAATAACAACAAAATTGTTATTCTTGGCCTTTATGTTGATGACATTTTAGTATTGAGCAACAGTAAAACTGAGAAAAAGGCTGTCAAAGAGGAGATAATGAAAGAGTTTGTTATGAAGGATCTTGGGCCCGCAAAATGTGTGTTGGGAATACACGTCAGTCGAAAAGACGGTAAAATAATTTTGGACCAGTCTGGTTACATCAGCAAAGTTTTGGAAAGGTTTAAGATGACAGAATGTAAACCTGCAAAAACCCCGATGGAAGTTGGTTTGAAACTTGAAAAAGCTAAGAAGACTGGAGACTACGAATACAGGAACTTGATCGGTTGCCTTATGTATATCGCGGTCTGTACGCGTCCTGACATCGCGCATGCTTTGAGTATGTTAAGTCAGTTTAACGATTGCTACTCGGACGCTCATTGGAAGGCTGCGAAGCGCGTGCTTCGGTACTTGAAGGGTACGAAAGATTACAGCATCAAGTATGAGAAGAGTGGGTTAAACGTGACAGGGTCGGCGGACGCAGACTGGGCGGCTAGTGTGGTCGATCGTCGGTCTTACACTGGCTACATGTTTAAATTAGGCAATTCGTTAGTTTCTTGGGAGAGTCGTAAACAACGAACGGTGGCTCTCAGCAGCACGGAGAGCGAATACATGGCGTTATCCGACGCGTGCAAGGAGGCATTGTTCATTAGGGCATTTATGTCGGAATGTTTTAAGTTAGATGTCAAAGTTGTGGTTTACAATGACAATCAATCTGCCATTAAATTGTCTGAAAAACCACATGTTTCATGCAAGGACTAAGCATATTGATGTTAGACATCATTTTATTCGCGAAATAGTCGAAAATGGCATATTAGTTGTTAAGTATATGTGTACTGACGATATGCTGGCCGATGCTTTAACAAAGCCTCTATGTTTTGATAAGTATCAGCGTTTTGTTAGAGATTATTTTGCTTAGTGCTTAGTTTGGTTTTTGATATATTGTTATAGTAGTTAAATGTATACTATGAACATATAGTTTAAGGGGTGGTGTTGGAACCTATGTAAACTACATGTTCTATATCATAGACTTATTTGTATGACTGGTTGTTTGTGTAGCAACGGATTTCGAATGCTTTGACTGTTCCTAACACTTCACTCATCTAAGCCACGGAATAAACACGCTTTTACATAAATCTAGCAGTTTATTTTCTCTAATAACTGCGTCGTTTGTATCCGGCAGAGAGGAGAAACCAGTAACCAACTCATGGGCGATCTCCCTGCGGTCCGTGTCAAACCCGCAAAACCCTTTTTGATCAGTGGAGTAGACTTTGCTGGACCTATAAACGTACGTATGAGCAAAGGTCGTGGAGCTAAATCAACCAAGGCGTACATATCATTGTTCGTCTGCATGGTAACCAGAGCTTTCCACATTGAGTTAGTCAGCAGTTTGAGTACAGAGGCATTTCTAGCAGCTTTAAGAAGATTTGTGTCCCGACGCGGACGTTGCGCAGAAATGTGGAGCGATCATGGTACCAACTTTGTAGGTGCCAAAAAGGATTTAATTGCCATGTGGCGCCAAGGTCAAGCGAGAATCCCAGAGGAGTTCGCAGCCCTATTAGATAACATCAGGATCAAATGGAAGTATATTCCTCCTGCAGCTCCAAACTTTGGTGGTATATGGGAGGCCGGCGTAAAATCTGTTAAGTATCACATGAAAAGAATCGTAGGAAACGCCACGCTCACTTTCGAAGAAATGGCTACGTTACTTACCCAGATCGAAGCTTGCCTCAACTCGCGCCCTCTATACCCACTTAATGATGACCCAGACTCCTTGCAAACGTTAACACCTGGCCATTTTTTAACCTTTGAACAGCTCGTCGGTATCCCTGATGATGACTACACCAACTTTAAGATTCATCAGCGGTCTAGATGGCAATTAACGCAAAAGATGTTGCAAGATTTCTGGAGACAGTGGCAAAAGGAATATTTGACACGTCTTCAGCAACGTCCTAAGTGGAACCGCATAACTAAAGATCTAGATATAGGCGATTTGGTATTGGTCAAAGACCAGAGACTCCCGCCTGGGAATTGGCCTATGGGTCGTATCACCGGAAAACACCCAGGCCCTGACGGCTTAACTCGGACATATGACATAAGAACGATATCTGGTGTCATTCAAAGATCTATAAGTAAATTATGTATTTTACCTCGTGTAAAGGACTCCGTCCTTTCCGGGGGAGTATGTTCAAGTTAATTATATTATTATTCGCGATCGGTAACGACATCTATGCATTACAATGAGAAAAGCCCTAATTTTGCCTGTTACCTATCGATTATAATGTACTAAAGCACAATCCGCCGACTAGATGGCGTTACCGGTCCTAAAATCGACAAGTAATGACTGAATGCCTCAATAAACTGTCTTGCACTACCTATCCGCATGAACGGTGTGTTTTTTAATTCTCCCACATTTCTAAACGACTGGTACAACGTCCGTCGTGTACAACAATTTTGCAAGTGACGATAATGAAGCATTTTCTCTTAAATTGCGAGCACTCTGTAGTTTCTTCACTCGGGCTTGAGTGCCCTATTTAAACTTAATTTCACTACAACGTAATGTACTACTTTATTTAGTGTAAGATTTATGTTTTCTTTTCTCAGTTGGTTCATCACATCATCAGCCTATGATAGTCCACTGCAGGACGTAGGCCTCTTCTATTAACTATGCGTATAGACGCATTAGAAATACTTATATCTACAAGCTATAAAATTTTTGTGGCGAAATTACCGCTAGTTTTTGAAATAAAGTGGCGTATACTGATATAACTAACACCTTTTTTTTGGTTCGAACGTTGTATACTGAGCTAAGTGACTTGTACCACTATACGCAGTACACTTATCGCCGCGGGCGGAAGTTATATCAGTATGCGCGAGCAACACTCTAAAATCTACACATAAAAGTAGGCTCTATTGCTTATTATTTAGCAATATTGTTGTTATATGATTAGTTGTTATGTTAAATTAAATGAATTATGCGTAACCTACCCACCTAACTAAATATGAAAAAAATTGTAGATTACTGCTTGCCAGCTAAGCTAATATAGATAGCTGAATAATAGCAAGGCCGAATACGAATACGAATCTGGCCAGCAATTAGGTAGTGTGTTTTTCAAATATGTAATAACACAGCAACACAACTGACGTTCTTTAATTTTCCCACGATATTTTTTTTCATAACCGTCTTAAGTATTTCGAGTGTCCCGTGTTCAATAACAATATATTAGAAGTACATCAATGTAGAATCTTAGACCTAACCTAACCGCCTTATATATGTACGGATAAGACCGAAAGGGACAAACTATGTTTATCGGAACGCTAAGTCAAGGGGTAAGAAGATACCGACGGCTGCTCATAAGCATGCATATTCTTTGCGAGCCGATATTAAGAATTCTAATTACTAAATGAAATCAGAGCTTACAATATTCCCTTTGGTCCATGTTGAATAACAAGTGGATAATATTCGTAACCATTTAAATTGTTTTCTAATTCATATATAATGTCTTTAATAATATCGTCTTCTCAAACCTACCACCAGTATTGGATGGACGAATAACACGTCGTTTATAATTTTAAGTCTGATAGCCCAGGCAGTAAAAAAGTATATCAGCTACTTATACATTGAATTTTGACATACTTATACTAAAACGAAAGAAGCCTACTTAGTAGTTCCAATATATACTTCTTTGAGTATTTAATTGAGTCTTAATTTGAGTCTTAAATTCATTACTAAGTAGTTACGTCTTACTGTACGCACCTAAGAAGTATTGAAGTATGGCATCGAATTCGTGTATATATTTATTTTGTAAGAGCAACGCCGAAATATTTATGTTGATGTTATTTCTTCGTTTTTTTTATGTTGGCACAACAAAGTGGCTCCACTCCACCTGATCGTAAGTGAAAAGTAGAGCCCAAATCGCTTCAATTGTTATATTGCCTTTTGATGTTGTAAGACATCTCTTGATTACTTGAAATTAAAACGATGTGTTTGTTTCAAGACTTTCTTCCAGTAACCATTAATCCGGTAGGACACTAAAATAATAAAAAATATACTTATTTAAAAATGATGGTAAATCAGTTTTATTTTTTTTATTTTAAGCGATTATTTTTCTTTGTATGTATATACTTTTAGACTTCTTGCAAGGCCCATAACATACAAAAAAAGCTTTAACGTATACTGGTACATGATTAATCAATTTAGGCGTATACTGGTACAAGTGACAAATTAGGCGAAAACTAACCAATAAAAAACATCAGAGCAACAACTCCGTTTTGTTTAGATATTTACGGTGCATGATACAAAATATACATCAAAGGCACTAAAAATATATCCGTATTCATCGAGTCATAGTATACTACGTATACGGTAGTTGTCTCAGTTCATCAAAAACAAGAACTCGTAAATTTCACGTATACTGGTGTGACTACCATTTTTTTCAAAAACGACTAATTATTTCAAAAAAGTAAATATGTAGATTGTAATAAAATGTATTTGTTATAAATTCTTGAAAATATCACGAAATTATTTCATTGTATGAGCTAGTTACAGAACTTTGTACCTTTGAACAGCTCTCCTGGAAAATGATGATTTTGCACTTGCACCAGTATACGTAGGATGTATCGATTTTATCAAGTAATGGTCAGTGACACTTCAATCCCTTAGTCGACTCTTACGACACCCGCAGGAGTTGGGGTGGTGACAAATGTATTCTCATTGTTACTACACGGCAATTGTTCAGTTGGTTACTAAATTAAATTAATTATGTTCTTTTATTTTGCTTTGGAGATGTATTAATCAAGAATACAAATGGGTCTCTTGCAAAAAAAAATTGTCAAAACATAAATTACGACCGCGTCAATTGTGTTTCTAAAGTTAGCCATACAAACTATGTGCTTAGAATCTGTCCAACAATCATAACTAATAGTATTTAAAAGGGGGCAAATTTATAATAATACAGGATTGTATTTTTGATCGCTTATAAAAAAAAAATCACCCGTTTTCAGTCTCGAAAGTTGTTACATAAAATTTTACTTCGTGTCACAAAAAATATGACGTTAAATTTTGTTTTCGATAAAGGTCTTTCATTATGTACCTTTTTTTGCAAGCGACCTATATTGTTCATACAGAATCCGTATTGTTTGTTAGTTTTTTAGAGATGTTTATTATTTTATTTGTAAACAAACAACAATTAGGTACATACAAAATGAAATTTAAAAAGTATAACTAAACTAAAACTGGATAAAGTCTAAAATAAATCTAAAATAGGCCCCTGCGGCATGGTACCCAGGACGTTGGCAACATTTCCTCCCTAGTTTGCCACGCTATAATGCGTTGAGCGAGAAAGCTGCCAGCCCTTGGGTCTCCCGTGGCATCTTTGAGTCTCTTCGAAAGGCGTTTGAAGAGACTCAGAGCACCCCACGCACCAAAGGTTTCGGCACGAAATTATATTCGGCGCCGAGATCACTGTATTTGAAGAATCCACGGAAAAAACACGTCCAATACTTAAAAAAATCAGGGCAAATTTACACACTATAGTTATTCACATATTATTATGTTAAAAGTAAGGTGGTTTTTCCCTCTATAATTTGAATTGAACTACTTGAAACTTGAAATACTTTATTTAAATAATCTGTTACTTCCATGCAAATGATCTAAATTGTAAGATTTATTATACGTATCATTATCTAGATTTCCTGAAAATTTGAAAGCTACATAGCAAATTGGTATATTTTAAAAGGATCATTTAAGAAACTTGATTAATTGACTGGGCGATGATAGCAGGTAAAATCTCTTAGATAATGATCTTCATAATGGATGAAGCTTGGGAAGTAATATTGGATCTAAATTATGTCAATGACCCGACCGTACTCAAATCCGTATTTTAATATTTTTACAAATATCCTGTCACTTTTCTTTTAAGTGTCTTACTTCCCTATTCCCTATGAAGAACATTAAAATACAAACGTACAGCATATTTATCCTTACTTGTCTTATTTAGTAAACTACTTTTTAATATGGATCAAACATCTGGTCTGGTGTACCCCACCTTGTCATGCCGTATTTCTGTAACCTATGCTCTCGGAAACATGTCCCACGTAGTGATTAAATAATACATGCGAGTTTAACTGTTAAACTCGAGAGCCTACGTCTCTATACAGTTTAATTAGGTATATTTATAATGATTTAAAAATAATATAAATAAATTTATATAGGTAAATAGCAGAAATATTGTTTACAATAATTGTCATACAAAACTACAAAAGTAGTTTATAATTTTAGAATTATAACTAACGTGACACTCAAATATATTAAATTAAAACATGTCGAGCAATCATCGACTTAAATACGTGAGTAACCTGGTTCGATAATATTTTAATATGAATCAAGGGCTTAGTAATAATATGCTACTGTAATACTTTTTATTCAATTATTTTCAATGCATCCACTCTTTCATGAACAAAAACCGCCTACATAATTTTGAAGAATACCGCAGATTCGCCGAGCAACAGGCGTGAAACGTTTTATTTTTCCTCTTGTGTCTACATAAACTCTCATTTCTACTTAGTTAAGCATCCCTTTGAAAATTACCCACGCCTTTGCTTTGAAATCGTCACCTGCTTTTAATTATACAAACAAAGTGTTAAAACATTGAGTTGTTTGTGCTTTGTGCACGATTAGGAAAGAGCATAATATGAAATAGCTCAAGCTAAGGTTAGATATAATTTCGAAAACGAGTCTACGTTGTTTTTTTTTTTGTATAATATTTTCTTCCTACTTAAAAGCAATGTTATCAATCAGATTGAAGACATTTCAACCTAGTTTTCATTTTGACGCACTGCCACTTAAAATTCAGTAGTTTTTATTTCGAGAGGTCATACAGTACCTGCATACAGAGTGTTCGGTATCGGAGCTTTTAAGGGCTTAAACTACAATCAATTTCATTGATAAATTACCGTGATTTTTTTGTGCTAACGATAATTAAATGGTGGCAATTTTAAAATTTCAAACCGACGAATACGAGTGCATGAGGTGTTTCTGGAATTATACGTTTGTTATCGGTCATATCTTTGCAAAAAAATAGATAGAGAGCTCATTAGATAAGCAAACTAAGTAATCACTTGACTCAAATATTTCAAGAACAAGGCCAAAAAAATATTAATAATGAAAAATAGTAATAAAACACCTTCATTTTTCAATTCATTTAAAGGCCATAGTCGGATTTCATAGTAAGTCAGCCTTTAAATCAACCAGACTCTAGTATTTTTTTGTGAGTACCTCTTATGGTGAAGAATATTTCTGCTGAGTATCAACGTCCTATCGGTGACAGTTTTTGACTTATGATTTTTTTTAGTTTTTTCTTTAATGTGTTGTATCTCAGGATGTATAAAAGCGAATTGCTTCAAATTTTGAAATAATGTTCTTTATTTAGATATGCATCGAATTTAAAAAAATGAATATCGATTGTCGTATAAAAAAAAGAAAAAAAAGACCAAAAAATTTTTCATATTTTTTTTTTGTGTACCTATGAAGTAGTGACACCTCTATTTTCTTTTTCTAATTATAGACCATACATTGGCCTACTAGTTGCCTAAGTATCAAAATTTTCCAAGCGGTACTTCTTACCAAAAATCGGCAATATGTGTGGTCAAGTTCTGCATTCAATCGGTGTTTTTCAATGTAGTATACAAACTCTTCATTTATATTTGAGTTTTCTTATCAGGTTATCTTATTTAAGAGTAAATGCTAATGACAACTTAATGTCATCATGATGCAAGCTGTTTATTTCATTATTAATCGGCCGTTTACCATTTCAACTAGCGTATATAGTAATATATTCAAGAAATATATTATTTTTAATGAATATCTCATAAATAATATCGAATTACGCTAGTTAAAATAATAAACGGCCGATTAATAATGAAATAAACAGCTTGCATCATGATGACATTAAGTTGTCATTAGCATTTACTCTTAAATAAGATAACCTGATAAGAAAACTCAAATATAAATGAAGAGTTTGTATACTACATTGAAAAACACCGATTGAATGCAGAACTTGACCACACATATTGCCGATTTTTGGTAAGAAGTACCGCTTGGAAAATTTTGATACTTAGGCAACTAGTAGGCCAATGTATGGTCTATAATTAGAAAAAGAAAATAGAGGTGTCACTACTTCATAGGTACACAAAAAAAAATATGAAAAATTTTTTGGTCTTTTTTTTTCTTTTTTTTATACGACAATCGATATTCATTTTTTTAAATTCGATGCATATCTAAATAAAGAACATTATTTCAACATTTGAAGCAATTCGCTTTTATACATCCTGAGATACAACACATTAAAGAAAAAACTAAAAAAAATCATAAGTCAAAAACTGTCACCGATAGGACGTTGATACTCAGCAGAAATATTCTTCACCATAAGAGGTACTCACAAAAAAATACTAGAGTCTGGTTGATTTAAAGGCTGACTTACTATGAAAATCCGACTATGGCCTTTGCATGAAAACTAGGTCGTTAAGATAGGTTTTTGGTATTGTTATTTGTTAGTACAGGATGTTAGCTAAAAATAATACCATACTTACAGTTATACCTTGAGTACTTTAGGAATTACAAGTGCAGTGGACTATCATACGCTGATAATGATGATGATGATGAAACTCCATACTTCATACTCTTGTCATTGTGACATGCTTCTTGAGTGGTCTAGACTTTCAATTGGTTGAGAGTACGTCTTATAAGGGTTTTACTTTTCAACGATAATGCTTTGTGTACACTTGTGATTACTCCCTGGCTAAGGGCTACAAAAATAAACTTAGTATTTCGTATTAAGCGTCGTTCAAGGTTTTTAAATCCTCGAAATCCTCGCTTAAA